>CM046832.1:30775103-30922603 GCA_025618425.1 Heliocidaris tuberculata
GGGGGTGTTATCCTTCCCAGACGGGGATGGAAGGGTAATACTGTACACCTCTTGTGGCATTTGCATTTAGACTGGGACTTGGGGAGGGGGGGGGGGGGGTAGGGGGTGTATTGCTTCATGCTGGATACGCTACTATTAAAATTGTATCAGAGAGCAATTTCGAGAGAAAATTCAATTCTAATAATGACCGAATGATTGATAATTTCGATTTTCACAAGATCATTATTCTTGAATAGGCCTATATATTTAACACACAGCTTTTCTCGAACTGTGCTTTGGCTATTAATATAACCGTCATACGCGTATCCGATTACGATTGTGTTTTTCCCCCGAAAGCGCGAGTTCAAGTTCATGGCCTAAATTATATCAAACTTTCCATGTCAACTTTCTGAAAGATCATGCACTTGAACATGAGCAAAGAATACCGTGACAGTGCAAAATAAACTAGGTGTTAAAAAAAAAGAAACAAAAAACAAAAAACCAGTGGACACTTTTGATCGTATAATAACTAAAAAAATATAGATCGAATCAGACTGAGGTTTTTACATTATATAGTAGAAGGATGTAAATTAGGAGCAAAATTCATGACATTTATTTATTTATATTATTATTTATTACGTTTTATTTAAAAAAAACAGGGTAGTCTTTTCAGAGCCTATAGGCCTGCTTTAAAAAAGAGCCCTGTGTACATACAAAGAAAATGAAACTGGACAATGTTAAAATACAGATACAGTATAACATGAAACTGAGTGAATACAACAGTAATAGGTATACGCAACATAAAACAAATAATCAAAACATAGGCAAACAAAAACAAAACAAAACAAAACAAAAAGAAACTCTCATAATAACATGCTATACCAGTGTAATATGTATTGATAACGAACGGATTTGATGTTTAAAGCTTTGGAGTGAGGTAATGGTTTTAATTTCCACAGGCAATTTGTTATATAGGGAGTAGTGTAAGAAAAGGATCGCTTTTTGAATTCAGTGTTTGGTTTTGGAATAAAAAGAGGGTTTAATGTGGAATATGACGAGTAACGTATACCGTAATAGATGGGACGTTTACACGCAAAGTCTTTTAAACAATAAGGGGTTAGATCATTTAGTATTTTGAAAACAGCAATGCTGTATTGGTAATGAGTCCTGTTATCAACACTTTGCCAGTCAAGCTTGCCTAATAATGTATCTTTGGAGGTTGTGTGATCAGTTTTGAGCACTAATCTAGCATATCTATTTTGGCTACGTTGTAATTTTGATAAATCTTTCTTTTTACAGGTACCCCACACGGCTGAACATTAGTCTATATGTGGAAGGATAAGAGAAAAGTACAACTGTTCAAGTATTCGCCGAGTAAAACAAGTCTGGATCCGTCTTATATGCAATGGCTCGATTTATCATCTTGATAATATGGGATATATGTAACGACCAATTTAAACTCTGATCCAGAATGACTTCTAGATATTTAGAATCAGTGACAGTTTCCAAATACTCATTACCATATCTTATTTTCAGAATATGATTTTTAATTTTTCGCTTGGTGCCAAATATTTATCATAGTTTTGGTTTTCTTATTTATTTGCATCTTATTGATTTTAAACCATTTGTTTATCAATATCAAGGTTATTTAACAAAAAGTCTGTTATTTCAATCAAGCATGTTGTGGTTGAATGTTTCGGGAGAAAGCCTGATTGACGCTCAGATAATAATTGATGTTCCTGGAGATGTTCATAGAGCTGTATGTGGACTGCTCTCTCAAGAATTTTCGAAACACATGCATGACAATAACGAAATTGGTCTATAATTGCCTAAATCATTTGAATCCCCGCCCTTTGGAATTGGAATTACCTTAATTGGCCCTCTGTCAAAATTCATGACATTTCTTCTTTTTTTTTTCTTAAGATATTGCTCTGAATATGTTTCAGTTTTGACAATTAAAGACCACAAAATCTGTGTGTATTTATAATTAATTCAGAATATTTCTTTTTAATAATAATTGCCATTGTGTATTACAGCTGAAATTCCAGAACACCGTTTTAACCCAGAGTCATGGATCATTAATGACACTGGACAGCACTGAAAATTTTGGCAGAATGGCAGCTGCAGCAACACACAGTGGAACTAATTACTGATACACACAGATTTGGGGACCTTGATTTCTCTAAAAGTTAAAAATCTAATTAAATATTCAGAGCAATATTTTAAGAAAAGTATTCAGAGATATTTAATAAAACTTGCTCCCATACATTTTACATCCTTCAACTTTACTATGTAAAGACTTCAATCTGATACGTTTTGAGTTATTAACGATCAAAAGTGTCTACTGTTTGTTTGTTGTTTTTTTCACCCTAACACCTGTAAGGGTCATACCCCGGCCTCCGTTCATAAAAGAGAGATTATATAAAGGGAGAAAAGAAGCATTATAATAAAAGGCTTATGCTCCCCAAATCTGCAGGGTATACACTGTAATAAATTTTGCCGTTTTTTATCTGGAAAATCTATATAAATTAAAACGGAACCATGGAAACGATTTGTAATTTAACAGGGTAACTTGTTAAAATATGAGAAAATGGCTTTTTAACAGTATTTTATGTCGGGCGATTGTAAATATATGCTGATTTCCGGTAAACCAACAAACTTGCTGTTTGGAAAAAGACTGTAAAATTGAAATAACGGCAATAACTTGTAATTTCAAGGGCCAGAAAACCTGTAGTCTTACAGTTATTTTTTACAGTGTAAAGTCCATCAGAAAACGATATTTTTCAGGTTTAATAATATTGTGTTAAATTTTCTAAAGCTCCATCACTTTGCTCGATCGCATATGTATCTTTGGAATTTCTTAATTTCGCGCCAAAACCTTCTTAACGTATTTTACGAATAGCGTTTTTATAGGGTTCAAAATTTGAAAATTCAATTTTTAATAAAGTGTATAAATAGCATTTGAGGTTCAATATTTTGTTTTAAAAAAATCTTAATTTTCGGTCGCCTTGCTAAATTCTAAATTCCTCGACTACATAGGCGTAAGAGGCTTTCTTTTGATAGGTGCCCCTATTCCCTTCTGATAAGTGCCCCTTTTCAAATGGGATAATTGCCACCTTGTCTCTCTAATAAGTATCATTTTCTCCTTCTGATAAGTACCACTTTTCGAATCTAAATATTGACCCCTTTTCTCGCTAATAATATGCCCTTCTTTTCTTCTTTGATAAATGCTTTTTTACTTCTGATAGGTCCCCTTTCTCTTCTAATATGTGCCCTTTTCCTCTTCTCATAAGTGCCCCTTTTCAACTCTTATAAGTGCCCCTTTCCATTTATGATAAGAGCCCTTTCCTCTTCTTATAAGTGCCCCTTTCACCTACAGATTTCCAAGGCAACTGTGTGTTTGTTTTTGTTTTTGTTTTTTGTTTTTGTTTTAACAAAAAGAGCCATATCTAGCTTCAAAGAATCGGTGCGGCTTTACAGGTACCCATATTACTATAACTACAAGGTAAGGCAGCGGAGCTGGAGGCAAAAGGGGCACATTGCCCATCCCCCCCCCCCCCCCCCCCAGCAAAGGATTCTCATTCATTTCGTTCGCCCGAATGTGCCAATAATTTACACCAAGTAAGGACAATATTTTCTGAAAATGTCTCCATAATTCGCTGGCTCTCACAGTGAAATCAAGCAAATGGCATAAAGTATGTTATAGGTGTAATCCTAAAGAAAACGATAGGGTTAATGTACAAATTAAAAGATCATTCGACATTCCCCCAAATGAATTTGCTGTTGTAATTTTCATTATATTGTTGTATATAATGTACAACTCAAGGACTTCAGCATTAGAAAAAAAGCCCGAAAATTTTTGATCATTCGCTCGCTCGCTCACACATGAATCATTAGACCATTACACCCAACTGCTAATTAGTACAGCTGAAGTAGTGTCCAGAACCACAATAAAAAGGAAGAAGGTGATGCTTGATAATAGTTAGATTAATTAGACTGTAGGGTAATACTAGTGTTACAAAATGGTCGTTTTTCGCTTTATGTTCACCCCTTGTAGGTGCCCCCTTTTCCCCCGAAAAGTGCCCTTTTTTGCTGGTGGCCCCCCACTTTGAAAGACGCTCCGCCGCCCCTGCTCCGTGTTTTATTTCGTCAAAATGTAGGGTTAGGGTGAGGGATGCAAATAGATTTTAGGTTTAAATAGAGTTTGGCCTATACAGGATAGAAGTTAGGACTTTGGATTGACCTCTGAGCAATAATCGTAGGAGCATAATTATGTATGTCGTAAAACCGATGATAGCTAGCTTTCCGATCTGTATTGTCGCAAGAAGAAAATGGCATAGCGCCAGCTTCAGTCAGGATCACCACAATTGATCGCGAGATCGAGATTGACCAGACTGGCTGCCGAACGGAAAGTGGAATCCACGATACAAAATTCTTGATTTGAACATTTTCATGAAGATTTCCGATTCCTCTGACGCAGCAAAATATTTCTACTACTGTAATCTTTTGATTGCGAAGTTCAGGAGATGTAAAAGTAAGTAAAATTATATTTTCGTTATCTACTTTTTGTTGCGCCGCTGTGACATCGGTGCTTGTTGGCTTGACTATCGAATCTGTACGGAGGGCTACCCGCGTAGCATGAATAGCCACAGCGGTGCTGTTGAAAAGCCGCAGACAGACGGTCGAAGACTAGACGAAGAGCACTCAGTCACATTACTGGAGCTGAACTGTGCCCTTAACCTTTTGTTAGACCAAGTCTGTATTTTTCAAAGAAGTCATGTGTTTGATGATTGATCATCATGCACAATAGAACAGTTATGCCTGTAGTTTGTGTTTAATTATGAATTGTTTTTTGTTAGTTCTGCTCTGTAGCATATTGACTTATTGACTGTGTGACTGTGACTCTTTTTGTGTGAGTGAGTTACTGAGTAGACTCAAGTCAAGAATTAGAATTAGTAACTTGCACTTATACATGTACAAGCTTATCTGAAGATAACCTTGTACTCCACAATAGCTTTTGCGGGTGAATAGGCTTCAATAGCTTTTGTGTGTATTAGCAGGCTTTAGTTCATTCTAGATTATTCATACACGAGAGGAAAATAATTATTACAAATTTCACGTTAACTCTGAAACTTCAAATTTGTTGCATAGTAAGAGTTGAAGAGACTCTGAATCAGGTAATCTAGCAAATTTAAGAAAATTGCTTAGAGAGCAGTTTTGCCTGTTTTTGACTACTGCAACAGTGAATGTTAAGCACAGTCCTACATAGGCAAGGGCCTATGAGTGAGTTACTTGTTAACGTTAGATACACTCACACTTTTGCGAGGTTATTGGAGATAACCTCGCACTCTGTACCATCAATACGTGAGCAATTGCTTTCCATAGGCAAGTGTGTGATATCTTGCCCATATGTGTGCAGGAGAGGAGCAAGATCACTGACCAAAAGCAGCCTGAAAATTTCACTTGATCAAGATGATAAAGATCCTATCAAAGGATCTGGCATGAAATTAGATATATTCTATCATTCTAAAATGTAGAAGGAAGTATTTTCTCAAAATTTTGCTGATTATATTGGTGGTTTTACCTCTTCAACTTAGAGGTCGTGACAAGCCAAAATTGACACAACCCCATATAATAGTGATGGTCCCGTGAGTGCGTTAGATATAACTTTTGTTGGCTGTACGATTACGAGCTCTGTGGCTTATCAATCTGGTACTGGGCCACTGGATCTTTATGTGGCCTGCACATATGGCACTTGGAGAGGCGTGTTAACACAAAAATACCATGCCTCATAATCACCCATTCCCACGCACGGTCACTCACGGAGCCATTGCCGTTTGTTGTGTACAATTTTACATACACCTGTAGATCTACACAGATTACAGGGTACTGTGCTGCCCTTTCTTTATAATAATCTAGATCTACATGTACATATACATGTAGTGGAATGAAACTGTACTTACCATTGCCATTAGTAAATGTATTTCTTCTCTGGACGTTACTTGATCATCTCATTAGGCGGTAGTGATTCCCTGGTAAAAGAAATAATTTTCCGATACTTTTAAAAGAGTGTCTCTTACTGAGAACTACCAGCGCAGATCGGGGTAAGAATGTGCGGTCTTTGTCTTCTGTACATGTACATGTATGTTGTCAGGGCTGTCAACGATGGAGGACACATCAGTAAATTTGAAGGATCGACAATAGCTGTAAGATGTTCACCATTACTTTTGTTGTGAGACCTACTTCCCGTTCAGATGTGCATTATGAATGTTCCTATTGATCAGCCAATGTGTCTTAGTCAAGAACAGGTGTAAAATGCTATTGGAAGGTGACTTAAACATTGATATAAATCATACAAAAGTGTTTTTGTGGGTATGGGGTTCCATTGCAATGCAATGATGTGCTGGTCGGAGGAAAATAAGAGTAGGACTGTATCATGTTATACATAGCCGCGGCTGTAGATACAAGACTGACAAGCTCCACTCTTCATTTGCCCTTGCATGTTACCTTCTCTATGTTAAGAACTTACATGTACTTGTGGAGCAGTCATCTTCTAAATATCTTCATTCTTATAACCGTCCATTATGACTGATGAAATAATAAAAATATCAGCAAAACTTAGATGAATACATGTACTTGTTCTAAGTTGACAATTGTACATACATGTACATGTAGATAGAAATGTACCGTAGACTGCCCTGTTTCCGCTCACCTGCGCGACAGGGCTTCACGGACACAACGGCCGTCTTCCACCGCTCGAGTTTCTTCGGTGCGCAATGACGGCGTGCAACTCACTAGCCTATGGCAGCATACACACTGCAAGGAACATGTACACCAAAAATGGTTCACTTTCAATCGCGCGTAAAACGGAGATACACGAATGATGTCACTATGCAGAAATGAGCAATCCGCTTATTTATGTATGAACAAACTATTTTAAAAAACATAAACCTACTCGTTAGAACGGTCAGAAAAAAAGTGTAGTAAAATATGAATGTTTATTTACAAAGATAGTTACGCTTCAATTCCTTAGGTTTGACCTGGCCAAATTTCTAGTGGGAACTCATATTCAAAAAGAAATTATCCATGATTAAACTCGACCATGCAGCCTTGTGAAACCCCTGCCCTATTTTCGCTCACCCTGCATTATACAGCCTTTTACTTATCGGGACGCCGCGGCCCGTGCATGCTATAGCAGAGCTGCTAATGAGCGCAAAACTTGCAAAGTTTTTGCAGCGCGTAATATGATAGTATGCGCACGAAATAGGCGGAATGCCAATGATTTGAAAAGAAAAGACTATTAAATATGGCTTATCAAAATATGGCGAGGAAATAATCATTAATTAGCTAGCATTTAAGCCGATGTAATCGTTTTATTGCATGTGCGTCCACTAGCGAGCGGAATTAGGACGGGTCATCGCGGAAAAGGGACCGGAAAATGCTTCGTGCAGTCGGCGCACTACAGACGGCCGCTTAGGAATTCAGGAGTACGAGTGTCATGATACGATTCGCTAGAATTTTCGCGTCAAAGTGATGTACATTAGCGCCTGTATAATTCTTTAAAAGTAAAATTATCAGAAACTGTAAAAGTGAGCGGAAACCAGGCAGTCTACGGTACTTAAAGCGAAAAGACGAGAAGTGGACAACACAACCGAAAGCTGGACCCACTGCTCCAGCAGCATGCGTCAACCAATCAAAAACATTTGATAAATATATGTTGACACCCTCTAGCAGCTAAATAAGTTTTATTTATTTTTGATCCCTCGAATTGCCAATCGCCATACACTCCTGTGCAACAGATAGAGGCGCTCATGATAGCGATTTATGTTTTTATAAATGTCCATGAAGCATGGAAGTGCAGGCTGAGAAGTACATGTAGTTGTTTCTAAAATGTGTAAGATTGGAAAGGGTGATGTTACAATTAGGCCTGAGTCGTTTAGATTTTTTTCCAAACCGGTGATCGATGGCAAAAAACCGGTCGAACACTGGTGCACCAATGAGAATATATGCAAGTCTAGTGGTGTCATTCGGGCCGAGCTGGGACAGGCATCCTTGTGGGTTTGGCCTTCGGGACGGTACTGAGATCATGTTGCACAGACCGTTTCCCGAAAGCAAAAAAAAACCTGGACTAAAATCTTTTTGATAAATGCAATTTAATTCTGACTTTCCTTGTAATTCACATCAGAATATAATGCTTATATAAGGTTACTTATGACGCAGAGAATAATCTTAACCTTAAAAACAGCGATATTCATCGCTTTAAAAATGATGTTGCAAGGACCAGGGCGAGTTCGGACATGTCAATGGGATCACAAAGCTGTAGATATAGCGTACACACAGAATCACCCAGAATACCGTACGTGACTAGAGGTACGGTCCAGGTCTAAAATTAGGGAAGATTGGGAGTGGGTCAAAATACCAAACTATCATAGATCTAATTCCATAACTTACTTGGCAAACAGAGTTATATTCATTTGAGAAATGATAAAAAAAATATATGCAAAGTTTTAC
Organism: Heliocidaris tuberculata; assembly: GCA_025618425.1. Classification (NCBI taxonomy): domain Eukaryota; kingdom Metazoa; phylum Echinodermata; class Echinoidea; order Camarodonta; family Echinometridae; genus Heliocidaris; species Heliocidaris tuberculata. Next base: position 30,783,594 of record CM046832.1, read on the forward strand.
AAGGACATCGACTACGATTCGCGATTTAATGAGATGTATGATACATGTAGATCAACACAAGTTCCACCGCAGAGGGCAGCAGAGCAGTTTGGACAGTGTCATGACAGCTCTGAGTTTGGATAGTGCAATGGATTACAAATGCACAGTACCGTAAACAAACACCGTTAGGGTGCTTGTTTTTTTTGAGTTTTTTTTAACGATCTATGTATCTATTAGATAATCAAATATTATTTTTGTCATATTTCTTGGACAACTACATGTATACTTGTTTTTGTGCAAGCAAAGTACCGCTCTACAGTTTGTTCTTTTTTTTGTCTCGTAATTGTCCGTTGTATAGTATTTTTCTTTGTTCAAAAACTTATTCTTTTAACACGTTCACCTTGTGTCAATGTATGCACGAATGGTGCGCGTGATGGAATTTTACGAACACGCTCGAGAACATAACTCACGTGACCATATTACATTTTTGAGAAGGAAGAATAATCAGGGAAATTCACTATTTTCCCAGCAAAACAGACTTTTGGAAACAGGAATCCAATAAGAAATCATATTAAATGAAATTATAAGAAGGAATACAAATATCATTTACTGGAGAATGAATTATGGCATGAAATTTCACCTAAAGATTTTAGAATAAAAGTGATATTAAAGCCACTCTTTTTAGTTGCCTAACCAACTCTTCCATAGAAGAAATCAATGCAATGAATGATCAATTATCTGTAAAATGATGTACAATAAATGCAATGAACTTGCAATTGTCAGTTTAAAAAAAATTATCAGTGCACCTGATTGAAGAAAATCAAACCGGTGTCCAATCATCTCGTTTGAACACCGGTTTTTTTAATTGAACCCGCTCAGGCTTAGTTACAATGCAAGGTTTTCAATTTTTTGTTGTTGAGTGGTTGTTTAATCTTTATATTTGTACTCTGTGCAAAATATTCTGTATTTCACTTTTGTTGTTGTTGTTATTTTGCTTTAATAATACCAAGTGATTTGGTGAAAGTTTGAATGAAATCGGACAAGCAATAAGAAAGTTTCAAATTTTTGAAAGTTGTAATGGCTGTACATATATATATATACATGTATGGGAATTTCAAATTGGCCAAATAGGTAATGTCACTGTGTCTTTTGCTCCAACACACAAAATAATAATAATAATAAACCGTTCTTGTATAGCGCATATCACATTATAATATAACGTCCCTATGCGCTTCCAAAGGGTTTGGATATCATTACCCTGGCTTTAGCTCCGGCTGCAGTAATCAGCGCACACACAGTGCATTTCAAGGAATAAATCCTGCGAGATACCCATTTAACACCTGGGTGGAGAGTGGCAAACATGGATTAATGTCTTGCCAAAAGATGCCAAAATGACTAAAATGTATTACTTATTACTACAGTAGGATCGTTCTCTTTCATGAGGACCTGTATAAAAATATGCTATCTCCAATATATTGTTAGTACTGCCCAGAGGGTAAAGGTGCAAATTTAGGTCAGGATAATTTTGTGTATGACAAACGGGAGAGGTGTCCACACATACATGTACATGTATGTGACAATCGACTTGCCAAATTGCCAATTTGAGATTTGCATAGATGTAGCGATCTCATTTTTCAAACATCCATAACTTTCTTATCCTTGTCCAATTTCTTTCAAACTTTCACCATCCTGTTTTTCTTGTTTTTCTTCTTTCACAAGTAAATGATCTTATTACCAAGGTTGGATTGCCCTTTACATAAGTTACATGTAACCTTACCCCCAAAGGAATAGACCAGTTCGTAGTTAGCATGGTACAAATGACCCCAAATATCCACAGATATTTTAAAAATGGAGATGTCCAACTTTGTGCACTTTAGAATAATCACTCTCAAAGTGATAGATGTGCCTCATGAATAGCTTTTGTTTCGCCTTTTGAAAAGCATACTTCCACCTGGGTATCATGGAATGCACCATTGGTGAATAATTGAATAATGATTACCTGACATTCATGAGCACATATCAAGTATTCGTGTCAGTGGGTTTTAGAATTTGGTACAGATGACCTTTATCTGCTCATGCTCAGATTGTATCTACGAACTGGCTTATTGGGTCTGCCTGTACATCATGTACATGTACATTAAGCATGTTTGTGAAAAGGTTAATTACGCATATTGTGCATACTTCGGTGGGACAACATTACGTGATTACACAAAGTCATAATCACGAAGGATGTCATCTGTGTGCAGCAATCTTCTTCTTGTCTGTGGAAGAACATGCTGTTTAATTACATGATGTGACATTTATGAGACAAAGCTCTCTTTCACATTACTGCGAGTGAGCAAACAATGATTGTCATTGTTTACATTCTTCACTTCCCCACCTCTTTGTCAGAGCAGTGTGTGAGGTGGTCTGTGACATCATGTAGGCTTCAATGTTTGAATTACTGATGTATGTCAATCTTCTCACAATCAGGTTCCTTTGGGATTTGAAGTTATTGTTGTTTTTATAAGGGTAGACAAAGTCCAGACTGCTTAAACCTGAAATGCACCAACATGAAAATGGACAGCCGGGACAATATATTTGTTGGAGATTATTCACGAAAAGTATTTTTTTTTTTTTTTGAATCATTACTCCCACTACTATATTTATTTTGTCTGTTCCTCAGCATAAATTTGTCCCTTTTTCAATTGAAATTCTTTTAGCACGTATTATTTACATGTACAACATCTATTTGAGACTTGGCAATGCTATGAGAGCCAAGTATTCAAAGTGATTTGTTTTCACAAAAGAGAGAGAGAGAGGGAGAGAGAGAGAGAGAGAGAAAGAAAGAAAGAGAAAGAGAGAGAGAGAGGGGGGATGGGGCAGACAAACATACAGAGATGTACATGTACATGTACATGTACATGTATGTATGTATGTACAACTCGTACAAATCGTAGACACATGTACAGTAGATAACCCTTTCAAGACAATTGACCACATTTTGTGGTTTGGCTCAATAACTTTTGATTCAGAGCTCTAGAAAATATACCAGATGCATGAGTAGAAAGAGCAAAAATTTCTGCACACACTAATGAATTTTGGTTTCATGACCATATTGCGTTTGATGCCAGGAATTTCTAAAACAAGAATAAGCTTTAAAATCCTTAAATTGGCAACACAATGAGAGGTTCAAAATCATTGTTTTTCATCAAAATTGGCAATTTTTCAACTTTTCGACAAAATTTTTAACCATGAATATTATTTTAAAAAACATCACACCTTATTAGAACCATGTAACACTAAAAGAAAAATATTATTGCCAATTTGAAGAACAAAATGTGATCAATTTAGCCCTTAAATAATTCCTGTCCTGAAAGGGATAAACAAAGAAACAAATACACATAAGAGGAAAAGCAGAGTAAAGCAGAGAGTAAGAGAGATGGAAAGGGGGAGTGAGACTGTATTATATCATTCTGTTGTTGTTGTTGTTGCCACCTACAATGTATGGTGTACATTTGTCTACATGTGTCTAAGAATAACAACATTGTGCTACAATCCGCCCCTGATTGATGCAGACTCCACTTACTAAAAAGAACGATTATCTGCAGATAATACACCTCGGAGTGGTAGAAATTACTGCCATTGTATTCTAAAGGCAGTGAATAGAATGGTCTTTCATTTGGCGAAGTAGTCATGAATGCCTATAATGTTATGCCATGAAAGAATTCATTGCAGTAGAATTGCTCTTTTGTTAAGTTTGTCGATGATACCTCTTCACCAAGTCTTTCTTGTAGTTACATGTACATGTACACTGTAGCCCTTTTTTTTTACATTGTATATTTGCCTCTAGTGTAGACCTGTGTACATACAGAGAGCAGGGACACAGCTAAATTATTACAGTGTTAGAGTGTTCGTGAGAATTATTGAAAAAGAAAGTGAAATCAAAATGTCTGAACCGCATGCTGAATTTCTGTTTGGTGTTGAAAAAAATATGCATTTGAAGTAACCTGGCACTGAGGCACATGCACTATTTCAGGTTCATTTTTTGGATTTTTTTTCTTTTCTTTTAATGATACTGTCTTACTATTTTGACATTGTGGTGTTAAGGTTGATTTTCATGATTTGAGAAAAAAGGGAAAGAAAGTGCAAGAATGCACATCCCTGATAATTTGAGAAAACTAATCCGCCCTTATCTTAAAGGGAAATCCAACCCTAAAGACAAGTTTCTCTGAAAGAAAGAGGAAAAATCAGAGAAACAGATTGGTGAGAGTTTGAATCGGAAAAGCAATAAGAAAGTTATGAATTTTTGAAAGTTGTAATCACTATACATATGGGAATTTCAAATTGACCGAAGAGGTAATGTCTCTGTGATGTACATGTAGTTGCGGACAACTCCCCCATTTGCTCCAACGCACAAAATGACTGAAATGTCCTTTTGTTTTCAAAGTGTATTACTACATGTACATGTAAGTTAAGTAGGATCTTTCTGTATGCCATATCTCCAATATATTTTTAATACTGCCCCGAGGGTAAAGGTGCTTTGGAGAAAACAGCAAATTAATTATATATTTGTGTACGACAAACAGGAGAGTTGTCCGCAGTCGACTTACCAGATTGCCAGTTTGAGATTCGCATAGATATAGTGATCTCATTTTTCAAACATCCATAACTTTCTTATCCCTTGTCTGATTTCTTTCAAACTTTCACCATCCTGTTTTTCTTATTTTTCTGCTTTCACACAAACCATCTTATTACCAAGGTTGGTTTGCCCTTTATAAATAGGAAAGAAAATGAATGTTGATCTTCAGTAAGAATAAGAAGAATTAAATATTTCTACCGTTATATGAAAGACTCTAAATTTATAGATGTCAAAATCAGAATTAGAGTAATTTCAGATATATTCTATATTAAGGTTACTATCCATCAATTTTTCTTCCCATAATCTTTGTACCTGATTTTTTAGATCTACAGCTGTATATTTTCAACAGTGGAATACTCATGTACACATACTTTAATGCTAAATATGTATTGTTGTTTCATTCCACATATTATTGACTTGAAAATTTAGTTGTTTAATCTTTTGTTTCTGTAGCTGGTTAGATATTTGACAGTCTTTTAAATGTGCATGATGCTTGCGTATATACAGAAATTACATGTAAGATAATACACAAATTTAACAATGTGTAAGGCTACATCATCTGTTGCAAAACAAATACCAACAATTGCGTATACAAAGAAGGTATTATTGATCTGGAAAACGGCTGAGGCGAGAAGGTCTGGCTGGAAGTCATTTAGCCCACACAAATGAAATTGAGCGATGCATGTACATAAGAACCTTAATCAATAAGCAGGGATTAGAAACATAATAGAAGGGTTAGTCACCAAACCTACTTGACATTTCTACAAATCTATTATTGTACTTTAGTTTCAGATGCTTTACAGGTGTATATTAAAATGTGTTTTGGACTTTGGGTGACACATAATATCCATGTACATGCATATTAAACTTCATCAAGATTATGTAGCAGGATTGCCACTTTCTGGAAATGGAGTAACAGTAATATTGTTCATCGTTAAAATCAAGGAAAATTTTGGCTTTATTGACTTTGTATTCCTTTTAATTTTGCTTGCCTTGGGGGGGGGGGGGGGCGTATATTCCCATGGAAGTTTGAGTTTGGCCACTATATTGCGTCCCAGAAAAAAGTTAACAGTTGAAAAAAGTCTACCCAAATAAATGTTTCAAAATATTTTTAGGAAATTTTCGTACATGTTGATAGCTTAGGGTCTCTTCTATCGAATGACACCAAAATATCGAACAATATTCTACGCTTGATTGAGGAAAAGCCAATTTTGTGAAAGGTTGCAAAATCTAGACTTGACAAGAATTGATATTGGATCAGGCTAGTATCAGCCAAACTGAGAGTCATAAAAAGGCTTAAAAATGTCCTTATTCTGGTCAATTAAAAGCGATTTATGAAATAAAAGGCTTTGTTCTTTGTATATCCTTAATACACATCCCATCAACATCTTATGCTTGAGTGGGCAATTAACTACTTTGTTGAGTGTTTCAAAATGTTACTTTGGGTGAGTCTTTGCTTTATACCACCCAGAACATAAACAAACATTTGTGAAGTATGGATTTTGCACCCTTTCACAAAAGGGATTTTTGCTCACTCAAGTGTAAAATACTGTGAGATATTTTTGTGTCATTTGATAGAAGAGACCCTGAGCTTTGGACAGGTATGAACATTTTTTGGACAATATTTTAAAATATTTAATTGGGGAGACTTTTTTCAACTGTCAATTTTAAATGGTTTTCAACTTCGTTGATACCAGCCAGAACAAATACCAATTCTTGTCAAGTCTGAATTTTGCACCCTTTCACAAAAGTGGTTTTTGATCACTCAAGCCTAATAACCAGTCAGGATTTTTTTTTAAAATGTTATTGCATAGGAGAGACCCTAAGCTATCAACATGAATGAAAATTTATTGAAAATATTCTGAAATATTTATTTGGGGAGACTTTTTGCAACTGTTAACTTTTTTGGGGGGACGCACTATATAGCGTGTATTCTAGTGAAAATATCCCATTGCCTCTTAGTCCTCATCACCACTCTGACATTTTGATCTGGGTTTTATATTTCATCAAAATGAGGCACAGGGAGAGAGAGAGAGAGAGAAAGAGAGAGAGAGAGAGAGAGAAGGGGGGGGGGGTGATAGGGCATGAGTTGCAATAAGGTTTAGGGTTGGGTGCATGTATACAAGTGGTCTTGGACCCAGCTTTGAAGTTGAAAGTAGGGATACATGTATTATTAGGAATTCAGTGAGTCCAAACTTGACCATGGATCAGTGGTTGCCTGGAACATACATCTAGGGCTACAAGGCCTATTCACAAGCCCATTCAAGATACATACATTGTGAAGGGACTCTCTGATTCCCCCCCCCCCCCCACAATATTTTTTGCCATGATACCTGAAGTACATGATGTAAGGTTATTCTTATTATGAAATGTAGTTTTTGTGGTCCGACTGTAAACAGACGAATTTTGGATGCAATACATGTACACAATGCAAATAGAAACATTTTTTCTATTTGAATACACATTGTATGACAAGCTGTCTTTTGATACGGAGCTTATTGCATTACTGTCTGCCTGTAGGTAACAGGCAGAGGGGTAACCTTCCGATTGAGAAGTAATTTTCTGCTCTGTCTACTCCCATGCTATGAAGAAAGGTCATTACCATACAGAAATTGGAAACATATTGGATGATGTTCTATTGACGGACAGGTTGTAATGTGGTACATGTACAACCGTGTGTCGTCCTACATGTACTTGTATTCTCCCTTCTTCCAATTGATTCAGGTTGTATTGTAAGGAAGACTTACACATGTATGCCTACAGATGCATATTGTAAAATCAGAAACTTTTGTTTTTGTGACATTAAACTTTCATGATTTGCAATAATTCAGTTTTTGGGATCAGTTCTTTTCTGGAGTGAGAATTTTGCAAATCCTGACTGCTCATGATATTAGCATGAGTTTCATACTATCAGGTTTCGACTTTAAAGGGGAAAGTCCACCCTGATATCAACTAGGTTTTAAAAGAAGCAGACAAATTAAAGAAACCGATCAGTGGATTAGCAGAATCCGAAAAGAAATAACAAAGTTATGATTTTTTAAAGGTGTAATCAATCAGACACAAATTGGCAACTCCGTGACGTATCTTGTGAGCTCATCTCAAATTTGCCCTGTACTCAAAAAATCATAAATTTCCATTTTCTCTCTAAAAAATATTTTATCATACATGCACCCTAGATATTATCATTTCACTTATGCTTTTACACAAAACCTGTATCTATTCCCTCATAAAATAAGTAAAAGAAAATTTATGAATTTTTGTATACGTAGTAAATGGGAGAAGAGCTCGCAAGATAGTCACAAAGTTGCCTATTTGTGTTTGATTGATTACAACTTTAAAAATTCATAACTTTCCTATTTCCTGTGGGATTTTGCTCAAACTTTCAGTGATCGGATTCTTTAATTTTTCTGCTTGTTTTAAAACCAACTCAATATCAGGGTGGACTTTCCCTTTAATAGGGGTCTGCTGCACATGGGCCCCCCAATTTAAATTTGTAAATCTATACATACTGTCTATGCATACAAATGCCAATCCCTTACTTACCCCATGTGGATAAAAGAATAGTTTAAAGTCTTGCATGATACTTTCATTACGCCATTTTACCTGTCTATTTTTTGACACTGAAACAATCGCATCTATCATGGTCTAATGATATTTGGCAGGTACTAGTCTATGTACCAGATTCGTGATGCAGGGTTTGTGAGAACTGGGTGTAACAGTGCTGCACAAAAATATGCTGTTGACTACATGTACATGTAGTACTCTGCCTGTTCTATTCACTTGACCCAAAGTCTGCATTTAGTTTGCCATGAGTAATGGGCAGAACAATAAAATAGACACTTCTTTAATTACAGTTGCTTTTATCTCTTGATAAATATCATGCATGTAGAATTGTAGATAATATTCGCACCAAACCTAATAACTATCTTCATTCTCATTATGCTGATTCTTGGGTGAGGTCGCATCTGTGTAAATATTAAGTGTGTAAATATTAACGAGGCACAATGTCTACAGAGTTAGTAGGGCATAATGTTGTTTTCCGAGAGCTAGAAGGGCATTAATTCATTTTCCTTTATATTGATTTAATGCCCTTCTATCTCTAAAATGATGATATGATGTCTTTTTTTTTTAATTATTGATTTTAAGAATTTAATTGTTGAAAAACACACTTGTACTTCATGAAAGAGGAATAACTCCATATCTGCCCTGTGTTCGTGATCAAAATCTTTTTATTCTGGATATTAAATACTCATTTTTACATTAAAACTTATATCCATCAAAATATTGCAGGTACATTAATGGCAACAAAAAAAAAAAATCCTCATTTATATTCTTGTCAGCCTACTTGTTTATTCAACTTTGGTATTGAATTACCATACAGAATGTTTTTATACCAAGGTTGTGTCAACAAGTTCTTCAAATTTGTGGGCATATCATGTAGCCATAAAAACTAAGTATTTAAGTTGAGCCTGCCACTTATCTCTGTCTTTTTTAATAGTCCAGTAGTGATAGAGGAGGAGCGGAGATAGTAGAAAACCTTTTGATGAGCACAAAGGCCAAGATAATACAGAGTTCAAAACCAAGAAAGATAAAAAAGAAAGATATAAAATATACAAACTTTTATGTGTACATGAGGTGATTTGGGAGATTTGTTTGAATATATGTGTGTGAAATAGCTTGTACTGCTTCCAGATGTGTTTATTTCTCCATGTTTTGGACATTAATTTGGACAGTCTTGTACAGTACTCTTGTGCTAAATGGAGGATTTTGTTCATGTTTTTAGGTAAATATTCTGAAAGTTGCTTTTTTAGGATGAAATTTTAATGTAGAAACTTGATTTACATGTCAACAGGTACATCAAGTTTACATGTAGTTTCTACTTAATATTATTTGTACCTTAAGTTGAAAACAATTACATTTTTTGCAACTTATTTTTTCCCCCTACCAATATTCATACTGAATTCTTAATGTAATGTACATGTATGTTTCATGTAATTATTCAAATGTTATTTATTTATGATGTGTTGCAATATACATGTATGTTCAATGCTTTTTTTAAAATTCAAAATCGTGTACAATTCAGCGTCATTGCCTCAAATCATAATTCTTTTAATGAACCATAAATGAAATAAAAAATGAACATAGCAGTCATGTGTTTGTACTACACTTACACCTCCAGGGGGTGGGCATTCATCAATATAATGTCTGGAAAACACATCCATTATAGAAATATGATCCCTTGCTTTACAGTTTGCATTTAAACTCCCTAGACTTGTGGCAAGACCGAGCTGTAGAAATTGCTCTCAGCAGGGTATTAAGAATTACATCTGACTTTCAATGAAATATATTTTTTCTTAAAAATTGGATACCTGCTTTTCTTTAGTTCTTCTTTAGTTTTCATCAGTGTTGTAGGCTTAGCTGATATTGTTTCACTTAATAGAGTCCGATCCCTGATAGGAACCCACACATGTAGTTTAATGTTTTTGTCGTCAATGTATATTTTCTATTTGAATTTGAATTTGTTTAAAAGGGGATCATGTATTAACAAAATATATTTTTGCCTTGTGTGTTTGAGGCTCCATGCTGGTATACTGTTTTGTCCCCTTTGAGACTTTGACATACGGGTAATTCCATGAAAATGTCCACTTTTGGTGAAAAAACAAAGTTTATTTTGAACATTTTCCTTTTATGTCACTTGAATATGCATGATTTGAACTTTATGGAACAATATTCAGTTTTTTTAATTTTTGAATATTTTGACCCAAAATGGCCATTTTTTAACCCAAATATGAAATTACACAATTTTATGGCAAAATATGGTTAATTACATATTGAGTCATTTTTAGAAATTTCATCTGTTATAATAATAAAGACAACCAAATCTAGAGTACTAGGGGGAATTTTATATCTATATACAAAAATTTTAAAAATATTGATATTCTTGTGATTTAATGGCGGTCAAAGGTCAAATGGATTTTTGTCCCGTCTGTCACGTTTTTTAAGGTACTTTTTGCATTTACAATAAATTAGACCATTGTTTTTGAATAAAATTTTGCAGTCTTGCTCTTTGGTAGGGGGGAAATTCATTTCTACTGCTAACTTAGCAGAATTCGATATTATGAAGATAATTATCAATCATAAAGTAATGTCCCTTCTGTCACGTTTGGCATCTACAGCAAAAATATGTATGGATGGGACTACATGAAAATTTTCCGACAGATGAAAATTAAAATCCTTTTGCTATTATGTTTCATGATATTAAAGATGACCTTTTAACCCCTTTAGAACATGAGAATAAGGTATTTAATGCTGGAAATTTGATTGTCTTTAAAAATTCTATTTTGTGTACAATCTCAATGTGTCCCGTCTGTCACGTTTTTTTTGTCCCGTCTGTCACGCTCACTTTTTGGCATTTTCCTCCAAAAGTAAGATGAAATTTCAAATGTATACTAGCAGATTTCAAAAAGGTACCAACAAGTGATAACATGAATACACATATTTTGTTTCAAGATTTTCCAGTGAGGAGAGCTTAGTCGAAAAGTATCGAAGCAGAAATGGCTTGGTAAATTCATGTCCCGTCTGTCACGCTGAACTTGAAGCCCCACCCACAATTTGTGGGAGGGGCTTGAAAAAAAAATTTCCCCCCATTTTGTTGACCAAACCCTATAGATCACATCTCTACATCAAATTAAGAATCACTTTTAAATGAAATATGAAATATCAAGTAAAAACATAAAAATGTGAGGGTTGGATGTCCCGTCTGTCACGCTGGAATTACCCATACATGTAACTGAAACAACTGGCTATATATATCTCTCTCTCTTTCTCTCTGGGTTTCTCTTTAACACTCTTATTTAAGAGTGCAAATGGGGTCTTTTCCAAGCTCTTTTTTTTCCTTCTTCTTCTTTTCACCCTATTCATTCTATACAAATGGAAATAGTCATCATACCCTAATGCCCGGTTGACACTTTCACGATTTTTGGTCCCGCACTGCCCCGCATTGAATGCGTGCCAGTGCGTGACAGTGCGTGCCACTTCAGTGACACGCACTGGCATGCATAGTTCCCGCATTGTTCACGCATTGTTCACGCATAGTTCACGCATAGTTCACGACTATTTCACAAGTAGTTTGCGCATTGTGTTAACTATCAAAAAAAAAAAAAAAAACAAGGCAGACGTCTATTCGCTCTCGTGTTTTTCATTAATTCAGCATAACTATCGTCATTAAGATGTTGAATTCTGAAGAAGCTAATTTAGAAGAGAGAAGGTGTTTATATGTAGCTGCAGGAGCATTAATAGTTTATCAACAAGAAAGAGATCTTGAAGAAAGACGAGAAGAGGAGAAAAAAGTAAAAAGAAAAAGGAGGACATTGTGGGTGAGAGATTGGCTGTCAAGACGCCACATCTACGGACATTTTGATCATTTACTGGCAGAGCTGCATAGGGAGGATCAAAAGAGCTATAAGAATTTCTTGAGAATCACTCCTGATCTGTTTGAGGAAATGGTTGAAAAGCTAACGCCTCATCTGGAGAAGAAAACAACGTTTATGCAAGAACCACTAGAAGTTGGACTGAAACTAGCCGTCACTCTCCGTTTCTTGGCAACAGGAAATTCATATGCTACATTACAGTACAGCTTTCGAGTTGAGAAAAGCACCATATCGAGATTTATTCCCGAAGTATGTAATGCACTCATTAAAGTGTATAAAAAGGAAGTACTCAGCTGTCCAAAAACTGAAGATGGGTGGAAGGATGTGGCCAAGAAGTTCAGTTCCAGATGGAATTATCATAATTGCCTTGGTGCCGTCGACGGCAAACACGTGGCAATCAGGAAGCCGCCAAAGTCTGGGTCCTTGTACTTTAACTATAAAGGTTTCCATAGTATTGTTCTCATGGCTGTAGCAGATGCAGAATATAAGTTTTTGTATGTGGATGTTGGAGCAGAGGGTGGCTCTTCAGATGGTGGAACTTGGAAAAACTGCAACTTGTATGATGCCATAGAAGGGGAAAGAGCAGGGGTGCCGCCACCGGAACCAATGCCCAATGATGACATGCCCATACCTTTCCATTTTGTGGCTGACGATGCATTTGCGATGAAGCCCTGGCTAATGAAGCCCTTCTCACATAGGTCCCAAGTTCATGAAGAGATCATCTTCAGTTATAGACTTAGTCTAGATTCTATCCGTTTTTTATATTTGGTTTATTCCCTAACGCTGCTCTTTCTCTACACGCATATCCCACACAGAGCGCGACTCTTCACAAATCGCGCGATCCTCACAATTTCACCCGTCGAAAAAAAACGTCTAGAAGCTTTTGCCATGATGCGGGGTCAAAAGTTCACACTAATATATTCTGACGTTATGCCTGGTCGCACGCTGTAATGAATATGCATAAGTAAGATCGTCGATTCAGTGTGTGTGTGTGTGTGTGCAAGGAGTTATCACAGAACTTTGATTTGATAACTCTTTGGTGTGTGTGTTGGTGAACTTTCTGTAGTATCTGCACTGATTCCAAAAATGACCCTACTCATGTCACGGTTATCACTCTGCCTTTGGACAGGCAGCGGAAAAGCTTTGACCACTTATTGACCAAAAATAACCATTTTGGTTACACATTGTTTTATTGAATCAGAGCAAAGAAGGATTTGGTAGGCCCCAAAAATAACAATTTGTGTCCCTTTCCCCCCGAAATGTGATTTTATTTTTTTAATCAGCATCATTAAAGGGGTGGGTCTCGATATCCAAAATTGATGTGAAAATGTGTGTAGGTTCCAAAACAATAAAAGTATTCATTGTACTTCAATCGTTTTGACCATTTCGATTATTATGCCCACTTTGATCCACTATGACTACATGATTGTATTTGCAAATTTCTATGAGAAACTAAAAATTAGTGAGCAGCAACGGATTTCCTCTCCAAAAGAACAATTTTGGTGGGGAAGATTATTTTGACAAACTTAATTACCCAGAAGTATCTAAGTATACTTTTGCTCTGATTCCAAGAATGTCAGTCGAATAGGCCTTACTCAGGACATTCTGGTCGTTATGGTCACTTTTTGACTCGGAATAACCATTACACCACTCCTTCTATATATGTCCGAAATCAATTATTGGATGTATCTATTCCGTTCTGAAAATGTCGGTAATATGACCATTTTGCTTATTTTCTGTTAGAAACTTGAAATTATACTGAGCAGGAAGGTTTCCGTTTGGCTTCCTAACCGTGTAAAACAAACTGTAATGGGAAACGGTTTGAAAAGCTCATCGTATGCAAAATGATTTACCTCCTATTAATTCTATTACCTCAAAAAGTGATATGATTCCTGAATAATCATTTCATTGGTTGCATTTCAATCGATTTAAATGTTTTGGCTATTTCGACTGATTTTGCTACATTTATCCAAAGTGACCTTTAGCATAATACGCTGGAAATTAGGGAGCAACAAAGTTTGCGAGGGGCTTTATTTTTGGCATAATCAGAATTTTGATGCCACGAAGAATATTATGCGCTGATTTCAAAATGTCAGTCATGATATACCGACGTATAAAATAATGATATTTTGGTCATTTTGCGTGTCTTTTTATCAGCCAAAAACTGACCAAAGTTGCCTTGTCCACTTATACATGTAATATTCAGAATCATTAGAACGGCATCATGTTCTGAAACCCTGGTTTTACGTAAAAAATTATGTTTTGATTCCAGAAATATCAATTTCACTGAACGTGTAATGAAAACTTTTTGACCATTTCGGTCATTCTTCTTAAAAATGCAACCTTGAAAAATACCTTAGAGAGATAGATAGATACCGGATCCGCTGAACTAATAGTATAGAGGTAGATTAAAATTTGTTCCCTTTTATAAAATTATGCTCATTGCTATACTGTTATTACGGTATTGTAAATCATTTCTGATAAAATTAAATATGTAATTGAATATTTACTATAAAGTGTTACACCAATACATTAAGCTAAACTTTAAATTCTCGATTATTAATTTGTAAGTGCCAACACAATTACTATATACCTTTGTCTTCCTGTTGGCTCTCTCCACATGCAAGATTCCTATATTCCATTCTGTTTTGACCTAAAGTGACTTGAATTCAGAACAGGCAGCGTTGTTGATCATATTAAAATCATTATGGTTATTTCGGTCAAGTAGCCACCTGGATATATTTTAGCAATGACAATTTTCAATTAAGAAATTACTCATTAATTATGTCGGATATCAGTTCGGCAACATATGAGTCGTAAATACTGGTAAATATAGAGATAGGGATGGGACTGCATTTAGATTATATTATAAGCATGATCAGTTAAGAGTGAGCATTTTGTCCGTCCGTGACACAAAATATATTTTATTATAAAATTAATTGAAAGACTATCGCTACCATGAAATACATCAAAAGTTACTAGAAATTTGGTTCTTCAAAGGGTTCCAACGTACCAGAGTTCTTGGACCAAACTATTTTAAGCAGGGGTGTTGTCAAAAAATGACACTTTTAGCAAAATTTCCATCTGTGATGCAAATTTTTCACATCTCTTATGAAATCTAAAGATTGTTTTGAAATTCAAAATGTCTGATAGGGAAGCCAATTTATCTGACTAACATTTGCAAGTAAAAGTATAAGACAAGATCATATGTTGTTCTGATATTGATAGAAAAATAATAATGAGAAGTCAACACAAAATATCTATCTCCCACTCTAAGAAATGGAGCATTTCATTCATTCTCATTTAAATAAGTAACCATGACAACCATGTTTTATCATTTTTCAGTACACCCAGTTATACTCTTCAAAATAAATCATAAAGCAATCCATCACAGCTAATCACTTATTTTTACAAGCCTCCCAAATTGGAAAATTTTGAAATGTCCGTCCGTGACGCGAACTGATCACACTCTTATGTCGTTTTCCCCAAGCTTCATAATTCCGAAGTGTCGTTACTTTGAAGGTTCGTAATTCCATATACAATTTAAAAACTGAAGTGTTAAATCACCATTTAAAAGTGCCGAGGAGTGACCACTTTTTTCAAAATTCGTGTTTTGAAGTGACTTCGGAACCTCAGGAATTATGAACCTTCTGAAAATACATGTACGAGTGCGCGTCCCTTTAGATAAGCTCAAACGAACAACACTGTGAATTTTCATGTTATTGCGATTCAAGAATAGTTTTGTTTTGACATTCATATATGTTGTCAAATGTATACATTGGTGCACTCAGTGCCGTGAAATTAAGAGGCAAGGGATTTCTGTCCGTTCCCTTAGTTTGAGATTCATGCCTTCCGTGCCCTTGCCTTCATGGGAAGGGAAAAATATTAATCCTTTTTCAGGTACACGAGCCTCCTCCTCCCCCCCCCCCCCCCCCCCCCCACCCACTTGTTACCTCCCTCTTTGTCCCGACTGGGTATGGGATGACCCTATAATAATTATGCGCCACTTTGCATAATATAGAAACATGCCAATGAGGATTGGCGGATGGAATCGGGAGTCATGGCGGAGATTACAAGTCCAAGTTAATTTTTGCGTTTATCTGCCTGGGATTATTAAAAATTTTAATCTTCTTTTTTTTAGTGGAGGAGGGAATCTCATAAAAAAATCCAAACATTAAAAACTATGTTGGTTTATTCAACGGTCAAAATACTACCAAACCGAGTCTAGCAGGATCAAAAAGGTGTGATCCGAACATACAGCTCTGTTTATTATTCCACATATTGAATGAAATAAGAACAAAAGAGACAAGCATAGCAATACAAATTATAAAACAGAACGAAGAAATAGAAATCGATATGTGGTATGGGGGTGGTAACAGAGGCTAATTTACCTATCGAAGGTCAATCCCCAACTTGAACCTTGAAATATAGGCAAGTTAAATATTGTTATAAACAGTTCAATACAAGATCTAATACTATACTATAGCAGTATTAGATCTTGTATTATTGAACTGTTTATAACAAATATTGCTTCTGATATATGTTTAAAATGATGAAAAGCTCCAACAGAACACTGTTTTAAACATTAGAAACCTTCTTTAAAATATTGCAACATAATTATTATCTGTCTATAATGTCAAGTACATGTAGTCATTTTCTGCCATAAGACAATGACCAAAATAATTATATGCTATAGGGACAAGGCCACATTTTCTTGCCTTTTCAAAAAATGATAAAAAATGGTCATATGGTCAAAATACCCTTGATGGTCGAAATGGTCAACAATGCTGAAATAATATCCAGTAAACGTTATTATGTCTTAATTAACATGACATCTCCATAAAGAACTGGAATAACGTGAAATGGCCAATCGTCACTAAAATGTCGTTTGTTGGTTTAATGAATCAGCAATGATCAGCACAGCAAAAGCCGCCTTGTCTGCGTGCGAAGCCCTTTGTTGAGCTCTGCATGGCCTGCCCGCACCGTGCCCGCAATGCCCCGATGAAACACCACTGAAAAACTGAATATTACGTAATCATCATGAATGATGCATATTCTTCGTCCAATCAGCGCAGATCGAGCGGGTCTATTCTCCCCGAAAAATTTCGGGAACGGTCGTTAAACTGGCAAATGCGACTGGACTGTTTGCGAGGGTCGATTTGGAAGGGCTATATCAGTTTTAGCGTTGGGGGTGTATTATTTTCTCAACGGATCGCGTTCGTGCGCGAACAGTCCAGGCAGTGGACTATTATAGACTAAGCCGAGCTAGGCGAGTAGTGGAAAACTCGTTTGGTATTTTGGCTCACAGGTAGGTCTCCCTTTCTTTCTGTATTCATTTCTTTCTGCATTCTCAGTGCCTATTGCTTTAAAAGTTCAAGCACATTGAATACAAATATTTAACTTCCCCCAGAAAGGAGTTGTTATCATAATAACCCGCTTTGTTTAAACCAGCATAACGTAGAATTTTTATATGGTGTTTATTTTATCAACACATGTTGCTATTTCTGCAGCTTACGCGCAAAATACCATGCGAGACTGCAATTGCTAACAAATCTGAAATGATACACTAAGCAGATGCTCTCATTTTGTTTGTATTTATTATAGTGATCTTTTTCTTTAGTATTCAGTATATCTAGTTTCTCCAAATAACAAGTACAATATTTTGTTTTTACTCCAAATGAAGCGTGATTATTTTAAAATCAAGATTCGTATGTACAGATCATAAAAAAATATATATATTTCATATTGATGGGCTCTTGTTTTATGGTATTACTTGATTTAGGTTCAGATGTTTCCTGACTACACTTCCGCAGAAGCCCCAAACTACCAACTTAATCATCATGAGTGCCTGCGTCTTACATAATCTGATATTAACCAGGTACCCACTGGCATCAGGAGATGTAGACCATGAAGATCCATCTACGCATGCGATGATACCTGGTGCATGGAGAGACGACCCTGTGTTTCACGGTCTGAGAGCTCCGACAGGAAACACTTCTATCAAGGAAGCTAAGAGCCAACGTGCATATCTATCACATTATTACACCTCCCGCGCTGGAGCAGTTTCTTGGCAAGAAAAGATGATAACCTAAGCAGATTAACTATGACATTATTGTGATGCAGTATAGCACTAGCTCAATTCCACAAAAAATGCCAAATGACACTGGCACAAATGACATTTTATTTCTTGAATGGTTATGTATTTCAACAAGGCCCGACATCGTTCCAATATCAACCGTCTGTTGTACATCTGATTTTTAAACTTAGGATATGAGATCAGTGTCTATAATGTGTTTGTATTATGTCTTTATGTACACAAAAATTCTACAGTGTATCAGCAATTAATGTTGTCAGGAAATTAAGGGGTTTTGGTAAGCTTTGTTGTTGAACTTACACGTGATGCAGTTGGTGTCGGGGCATATGTAGAAATTTCGTATTTCTAGTAAGCTTGCACAAACCCCACTCCTCACACGCACGCACACACACCCGCACACCCCCATACACACACACAAACACACGAACGCACATTTAAAGACTGGGTCCGCACCAGAAAAAAATCTTGTATTGATTAAAAGCAGATAAATCAGACGAAAAACAAAACAATTAAAACAAAACCAAAAACGTTGAAGTAAATCAGACAATAAATAAGAAAGTTATGAATACAACGCAAAAGTTATTTATCATGCTAACTGGCAACGCTGGGTCACGTGGCATGAAGTATGCCATGCACTTCTCTGCAGGTATTTTATTATATCTTATTGTTTTTAAATCCCCCCTTTGCAACCCTTTAACGCAAGAAGAACAGTTTGTTGTTTTTTTTTTTTTGGGGGGGGGGGGGGTCGATAAACACGGGTACAGATACATTTATTGATTCAACCTTTTGAATGTTTTGAAAAATAACCACTCATGGATTAAAACGGATTCTTACAAACAAAAAGTTATAATAAGCTATAGCAGACAGGAAGTGCATGACATACGTCATGACACGTGACCAAGAGTCACGTGTTATGGCTGTGTCACACCTTTGCGTTTTTAGCCTGCGTCGGCCCAGCGTTTTTGAAAATTAAAATCGCTTCCTGAACGCGGATCAGACGGTAGACTGACGTTGGAGACGTTCAGCTTGCGCTTGAAGGACGCACATGTTTGCGCACGCCGAACGTCAGTCCACCGTCTGATCTGCGCTCAGGGAGCGCTTTTAATTTTCAAAAACGCTATCGGTCGACGCAGGTTAAATACGCAAAGGTGTGACGCAGCCTTTATGACGTATGACGTTACAGTGATTTAGGAAAAATCACTGTTCAGTCACATCATTTAAATATTCATAACTTTCTTATTTCTTGTCGGATTTACTTCAAACTTTTTTTGATCTGTTCATCTGATTTATTTGCTTTTAATCAATACAAGATTTTAATACACGCATCGCAAAACATCACCTACACCGTTCGATCTGTGTTCCAAAACTTTACTCCCGGTTCGTTTCCGTTCAGCAACGCACTTTTTATTAATGAATTATTGTATCCATTTATCAATCATATTTTACACAAAACATCTGTGAGAGATAGGAAAAACTGGGAAATTGAATATTATTTGTTGATACGATCATGCTTTTACATCGTTTAAGAAGATTCTATTAACATATGTATATATGTAATAGTCAAACAGTTGACGGTGTTATCTCGTATGACTAGGTGCACTTGAACGAATTGTGCGGAAACTTAACAATCATTTTTGAAATCCAATGAAAAATATCAAGTGCTTATAGTTACCCATTTTATTAAAGGCCTTGATATTCACCTATCTTTGCAGTCTTTGATTAGCCTTTGATTTGTCAATATGTTACTCTTAATATAAACAACTTTACATGTTTTGTTTTTTGTGTGTAATAAGAGACTTGTAATCAGAAGCAATCAGAATGCACGAATTGCGTGTTTTTTTAATAAAAGAAACGTAACCGAGTAGAAAACTTAGGCATTCTGGATATGCTCACATAAATGCAATTTAAATAACGTGTGATGAAGAAAAGAAAATAAGTCTGCAGGATAACGTTTAGTTTCATAGTGACTGACAACTGAATCTCCAATTTGAACTACCTTATAGACATGTTGTAATTACCAAGATTTCTCAATGATATTTTGAACACTTTAAAGTTGTAACAAGTGAGAAACATGAACTAATCAACTACAAGAACAAATGTAAAAACGTAGGAACCAAAAAGATGCATTAAATTTAATCTTCCACTCAGTAAACCTTTCATTTTGTTTCTTGATAAAAGCATCATGCATGAGTATATGTCAAAATGTCTAAATCGAGAATATCCATCGAAGCTCTCCCTGGAACTCAGAACATTCAAAAATCTGGAATATATTTTCCGACTTTGATCAAACTGTCACATTTTACCCTTGCTCTTCAGTGTGTAGTTCTGGTTTACGTTTCAGAAAATATTATACCTCTGTTCCAAATGTATAAATAAATGGTTTTCTTGCCGAGTGGGTTTTTAATAAAATTCCTTGCAAAGGCAACAACAAATAACAATTTCTTTTTTACTTTTATTTTTTTTTTACCATGTAAGAATTAAGGTAAGTACTGAAAGAGTGTCCCGATATGGAAGACGTTAGTTTTGCAACCAGTATTGCCTTTTCTTAATCACCGGCTGCTGTTGAACACATTATTCTTCTTCTCCAAGCTCTTCCAGAACCGAGGAAACCATCTCATTACTACGTCGGGAGGGTGGGGTCGAAGCAGTGGACTGCTGAGAAGACGTTGGTATCGGTACAGGCACAGCTGAAGGCGCGGCTGGCATCCCAACATTGTTGAAGGATGGACTTGCTGGAGACCATTGATTGAAACTGGACCAATGACTATTGATTGGCCACTGGCTTGACTGCCATGACGAGGGTTGCTGTTGACATGGTTGAGTTGGCCTGGTTGGCTGTTTGAAATTGTGAACGAGTTGCAGACATTCAATTTGGAAACTGTGCCACGATTCCTCTGGAATTTTCTGCATATGGCCCTCCAGAAGACAGGCAAAATCATGGACGATCTTTTTTTGACCTGTCAACGCAGCTGTCTGGCCCAAATTATCCGCTCTTGAAAGAACCTGAAAGGCATAAACAATATAACCAAATGTAATTTAGTAAGGCAATTAAAGTCAGGGTCTGATTACTGTCATTTACTGCCATATACTCAACAAATTTAGATCGATTGTCGAAGAATTAATTTTCAATGATATTTTTGTTGTGAATTAATTTCTATAGTTTCCAAATGGAACTATTGAAAGCGGATCCGGCTTAGGTAATGTATTCAATAATGTTAAAAAAAAAAAAAAAGTTCTATAATGCCTACCTGACGGAGAGCATCGTCGAGGTTATTCTGCAAAACAGTACTTGATCGAGAAGCTGGAGTTCTACTGCCAGAAGTTCCAGAGGCTTCGGAGCGTGCCGACATTGGGACCCGATCCTTCAACGGGATCAAGGTCTCATTATCCATATCTTCTGAAACTGACATGATAGAAACTTCATCATCTTCTCGTTCGTGCACTTCCCCTTCTCTATCAAACTGCAAGGTGAAGAAACATCAAATTTCAAAATGAAAATTATGAAAAGGGTTCTGAAGGTTATTTCAAGGTTATTCTAATATTTCAATATAAAAATTGTGAATTGGTCATTTATATACCTACCGTGTCACTTGCCGTTGTCTTGCCACGAACAATGTGTTGCTTCAGAAATCCCCACGTGTTCACTATCTCATCATCACGTGTCGTTCTGTTGGTTTGCCCAGATCCACTTTTCTTCTCCTTGTTCAATATCTTTCCTAGCCGAGTTCGCATATTTTCGTACAACTTCTTACACTGGTCCCCTACATTAAAAAACAAGGAAAACATTAAATAGGCTATTTGTGTGGTGAAGTTTAACCCTAAAAATAAAAAATAAAAACATTTAATTTCTATAAAGGAAAATATCAACAATTATTTTCCCAGTAAATTACTTTCTTATTAACTAGTAATGCAGACAACAAAAAACAAAAAGAGGATTTTTAAAACATGGGTATGGAACTTAACTAACCAACCATCAAAATTGAGAACTTACCAGTGGCAGGTGGATCCAATAATTTACCGCCATTCGCCCACATCCTTCCCTTCGTAGCAACATTCATGTAATCTTTCTGGGTCTTATCATATAGTGCTGAATTTTCCTTCACAAAATCGGCTATTAATTGAACAGCGTCTTCGGTCCACTTGTACTCTGGGACATCCCTTTTAGATGTACGTGCTCTTTTTGTTCGCTTAGTTTTCTCTTCATGCTCTGTGTTCTCTGTCCCATCATTATCTGATGAGGAGGATGAAGCCATGATTTTGCTGCTGGCTCAAACAAGAATATTTTGACAAAACGCATCACGTGACTGATATGCGCGGTCCTTGCGTGAAAGTGCGCGAAGGATGCGCAACCACTGCGCAAATTATGCGGGACCATGTCGTGAACTAGTCGTGAAGTGCGTGCCACATTCCCGGGGGTGGGGTACCCACTGTTTTTACGCCACGCACTGGCACGCATTGGCACGACTTGTTTGCGCATAGTTTGCGCACAGTTCACGCACTGCTGCAATGCGGGAAGTGCGTGGCAAAATTTTCAACATGTTGAAAAAATTTTTTCGCTCTTCACGCATTGCCGCGCATTGCCGCGCATCGTCCCGCCCCTTCCCGCAAGTGTCCACGCATTGGCACGCATGATGCAATTTCAGTGCGTGAACTATGCGGGAACCGAAAATCGTGAAAGTGTCAACTAAGCATAAGAAATTCTCAGTTATGTTGGCTTGTTGATCTTTATAAATGACTGAATAAGTCTTGAGAAAAGGCTATGTACATGTATTCTTCACTTTTTGCATGATTCATAAAGCATGTCATTTTCAGTACATGTAGGTACAAAGAATCCTACTCAGTGCATGATGAGCCACTTGGAATTGAAGGGAAAACAGTCTTACCTGTGTCTTTTAATGATCCATGCTGGGTAGTTTAATACAGAAATCTTTGAAGAAAAGAAAATATATGTACACATACATGTAGGACTGTATTGTTTTTAAATTTGTTTACATGTACATGTAGAGGTACACTGTATGTATTTACTATTCTTGCATAATAAACTGCAGTTTTCAATGTAAATACGTTATTACACTGTGCATGTGAAAGTTGTGCTTGTTTATGAGTTTTTGTGCAGAATGAAAAATGAACAGCGCCATCTGCTGTCTGATCAGAACCCAACTCACTTTTTATGAGAAGATATTCATGTCGGGATTCTTGCATGCATTGCTATCCATTTTCCTTCTCAATCTATATAACTGTATGTGATGGATAATTCAATTTTTCTTTTTTTTGAGCTATCCATTTTGAATTATGTCTTCAATTTTGTTAAAAGTACTATCAGTTATAGACACTTTAATATATTCATATAATTTGTGCTTTCTCTACACATGTACATGTACATGTACAGCTGTATAATGAGTCAAAACTATGCAATGACCAGCTCATTATGTGCACATATATATATCAATTGAAAATACTGAAAATGGTTAAAAATAAATATTACTTCATCATCTACATGTTTACCTGAAATAAGTAGTTACATGTATGCAGAAGTACATTACAATTTTCCTTATATTGTTCTCTATTTGTGTGAAGTTGATGAGAAAATAGTGAGATATGATTTCATAGTCTTTTCACGCTCCACTAGCAGGCATTTGAAGTGCTATTCCGCCCTACTTAAAAGCTTGCTTTCTTCCATCTGTGCTGCCATGAGCATGTATGTTCATGAGAAGATGATACATCGATCACTTGCAGTGTAGCATATAATGTGTACATGTACATGTAGGTGCTTCAAGTGCCCCTTATCGTATGCTCTATGGACATGTTTACCATGGTTTTCTTTAAATGGATGGTGCATTTTGGAGAGGGACACACACAGAAAGAGACAGACAGACAGATGGACATAGAGAGAGAGGGGGGGGGGGGGGGGAAGAAGTTGAGAGAAAAAGAGAAACTGAGGAATAGAGAGAAAGACTAGAGAGAGAGAAAGCGTGAAGACAGAATGGGGGGGGGGGGGAGGAAGGGGGGCAAGCTTGTTTAATTACATACATGTACATGTACATGTACATGTGTAATCCCTGATTCCCTATCACACTGTAGCTTTAAATTTAAACCAGCTTAACGGCTTAAAACGTGAAAATGTATGCAGTTTTGATCAGATATTAGATTGATATAAGTTTAATTCCTTTTTAGAATATACCAAGGACTCTATTACATTTCTACCATATGTGAAACATGATCTATTTTGTACTTTATACATTTTTCAATCACCTGATTTTTGATTTTAATCTAATTTCCATTGAAAGAGTTGATATGGTTGAGATGGTTCTTCAATTTCATATCGATATGAAAAATCATTTGCACATGGATAAACTGAAAATTTGTGGTTTGTTTTGGTTTGCCCAGGGGCATGCTTTGCTGATGAGATACCAGTCATAACAACTTTAATAAGACACAAAATGTGTAAAGAGAGAACATTGTAAGGCTGCTGTATTGCATCGCCCAAATTATATGTTGTAAACGTCATCAAAATAAAGAGTCATATGCATAGAAATTTTACTATTAACTGGATGTACATCTGTAGCATATTGAATTCAGGTGGTTCATTTTATAGATTAATAAATAATATGTACATGTAGATATCTTGTTTCACACCCAGGTACAAATAATTGAAGTTACAAATAGGCCTATATTTTGAGTTTGCTATATATATATATATTTTTTTTTTTTTTTTTTTTTTTTTTTTAGCATCACTTTATTGGTCAAACTTGCACAACAAAGGAGACATAATAGCCCAGGTCAAAACCAAATTAAGTGGTAAATGCAGGGCGTAAAAAGAAGAAGACATCTTTAGCAAAAGCACAAACAGGTAAATACTAATATTTAAACCAAAAAAAAAAGAATCATATAGAAACAAGGGGAAAAAATATTGCTTCCGAACTAGAAAAGGCTAATATCTTTTATATAATGAAAAAAAAAAAAAAAAAAAAAATCTTAGTCTTGAAACATGTTTTTCTTTGTTTTTTACCATATGATTTGATGATAGGATTATCTGAAAAAAGAAAGGACCTCAGTTTTTGAAATATTAACTTTTTCCTGTATAAGGCAGTTTGAATTACGGTACTTACACTACATCATTATACTGTAAGTACTAAGTAGTAATGGTACTTAAAATAGCAAAATGGCCTTAGTTTGTGGAGAAAAATAATACCCTACATGCATTTGCTATTAGCCAAAAGTAGGTCGTAATATCATACGCCTTTGATGGCAAGTGATAGGGGTCTAATCAATGACTTCCTGATTGCTTTAAGAGTGATAAACTGTACCTATAATTTGGCAATTCATGACTCAAATGTGACTTGAGCTTCATGCCAGGGGTGAAAAACCATCCACTTGGACTTGACAGTAAGCTGTGAAGGTGAGGAGTGGAGGCTCAATGCCAGAGGTAAGCTTTGGAAATGGCATGCCAACTGCTCTATTTTGAATCTGTGTTATCTAGATTTATTGTTTTGTATTTTGTTTTGCCATGTTATGATAGCAAAGTAAAACTGTCCACTTTTCCATTCTGCTGAGGTCCTTATTTTGCTTGCTGTCATTGACATAAAAGTGAAGGAAATAGTTATGAATTTAGGATAAAAACCTTTAGAGACTGCCCTGGAAATTAAACTTTGATAACATTTCTCTAAAATTGAACATAATTGTCAGATACTGTCTATATGCCAGCAAAATAGATGATACATGTACATGTACATAGATCTTTCTTTGCTATGTGGATTAAAAAAACTACATGTACTAACATTTTGCCTTCCCAGATTATAATTACATGTACTTATCAAAACTCCATGTAGTTTTTCCTCAGTAGAAAAAAGTACAAGGTGATGAAGTCTTACGTTTTTACTCTTCAAGGTCGTAAATAGGGGATTTTGCTGTAAGTTAGTTTAGCCCAAAATAAAAATTGAATCATCCCTACCATTTTTAATTTCTTTCTTTCTTTTTAATTTTCAATGATCAAGCAATCTATGTTGAAAGACCAAAGTTGTCACTCAAGCATGTAGGCAGTGGTCTGCAATCCATACCATAATCCGGCATGCCCCTGAGTGCCAATTTTAGACTTGTTTGGAACTCACTATTGCTTTGAGCCATATATACAAAGAAGTCCAAGAGATGGATAAGAAAGATAGATGGTTTGAAAGTGAGTGCATTTAGGTCAAGTGACATTGAATCTAGATCAAGTGCAAAGATTTTTGGAGACCCTCTGGTCATTTTGAATTTCTGTCAGTGAAAAACTTAACCTGGATAAGGAAGTTCGCTCCCATTTTTCATGCTTTATAGAAACTTGAACAACAAAATTATGATATCATTGTTATACAGATATTGCCTTGTGTTGTGTTTTTGATGGTTTTGTGATATTGATTTTACATACTTCATCGTGTGGCTGGCAGAAGGCCGTTCTGTTCTGCTAAACGTGGATGCGCACTATTGCATTAACCTGAAGGCCGTTAGCATTGAAATACCAATTACTTTAAAAATATGTGCTTATTTGATACGAAACTACTAAAATTAGGTACTGTGTAAACGTTGTTATTTTTGTATGATTAAATTTTCGCACTGAGTGACCCCAAAACATTTTCACGGGTTCTTCAATTCGCGCTGCACAAAAAGTATAATTACACGCTTGTACGTATGTACACCCACTCCATTTATTAATTTACACACACGCAGTCCATTCAAATGTATACGGCATGCGCAACTACACACACGCGCTCAAATATGAATTGGATACACAGACACACACATATTAATGTGCTGAAGTGCACAATTCAACCCGCATAGGAAATCAAGCCAATATTTTCGCGAGTTCTAGAATTTGTGCTTGCTGAAAATAGTGCGAAATCCACGAAAGTTAATGTACTGCGAATATTTCTGCATTTACAGTAGTTACCATCCATTTTTTGCTTTTTATTAGTTGATGAAGAGAGAAATCCCTCTCATGTTAAAAAAAATTGGTAGAACATGTATATAGAGCAATCAAAATCTTAGAAGGTAGTTTCCAGATATTTGCTTTATGGCATGAGCTCGTGTTAACACCCTTCTGCCAGACACACGATGACTTCTTTCTTTTGTTCCAATTGTTTACTGAGAGCCAGAAGGGTGTCAAGTCTGTGTAAAGTGATATTACTTAACGCAATTTTGGCTGTCTACAGATTTAGGTTTTTAAATTTTGTCTGTCACATATTATTCTTCTGTTATTTCTTATTGGAAAAAAGAAATTTCTGCATAAAAAAACTTTCTTTAATGCAGATTACATGTACGTTGTAACCATATTGTGTCTTGCTATCATAGTTTCATGCAGGTTAGGAACTGATATAAATCTTTTAACTAATTTGTATTTTTTTAGTATAAGAAAATGATGATAGGCAACTCTAATTTATAAATTAAAAGTCTTTGTCAATATTTTTTGTCAGAAGTAAAAAATTAGCAGTAAATAAAAAAACAAAAAAAGGATACTACCAAGAGTATCTCCTTATAACACATATTGAACCTACATGTACAGTGTATCTTGATTTTATTATTTGATGGCTGCAATAATTCATATGGATAAATGTAGATATATTTTTTTATTCCGTTAGTTATAATCTTTTGTGAGCTTCTAATCTTTAGATGTACATGTACATGTATTATGTAGGATACATTCACGGAGAAGACGATTTGAGTAAATAATTTCTGAGAAACATGTTGACTTCTTAAATCTGTAATCGCATAGGATTTAGGTGGCCATTAAGGTGGCCATTAAGGTGTTATAACCACTGCTTGCAAGAGCAGCACAATTATGAGAAAAGTAAGGATTACATCTACCTGTATAATCGAAGTCCTTGCTAAATTTTAGTAAAGAAAGAAAGGAATTTTTTTATAGAACAGCTGGCAAGAAGCAAGTATTCTGGGGTTTTAAATGCAGGTTTTCTGATGTGTTTGCTACTAGAAAGAAATGGCTTATTCGAACGCAAAATAATCAGATTTAAAAAAAAAAGAAAAAGAACATTGGAAGTTGTTATTAACAAAAGGATGTTGCTGGCTCTCGTAATGGAATAATTTGAAAAATAAAGGTTCGTTATGAACTTTAGAAGGTCATTCCAATAAGTGTCAAGCCCTTTATAACAACTCACTTCCATTATATTTGAAGTAGGCTGTTTGCTTATTTGTAAGTACATTTGTAGTGTGATGTACCATATTTCCATTGATATAACATACTGTATTGAAATTACTAATGTACAATTGTTGGAAGAACATTGCACTGAAATGATATTTGGTGTTTAAAATTGTTCTTATTCCCTTAAATATAGGAAAAGACAGAAATTATATAAAGTAGACTATTTGGAAACATTTTCATTTAGTGAAGAAAAAAAAATACAAAGATATATGCAGCAGATGAAAGACAAATGAAAGAGGTATAGCGAAAAAAGAGATATTTAAAAATAGCGGAGATTGGGAAAGACAGAAAGACAGAGATACATGTACAATGTAGAAGCATTGATTGAAAAAATAGAGTGGAGATTGAGACAGGGAGAGAGATAGAGATAGAGAGATTTAGACGGAAATAGTGAAGATTCAGAAAGACAGACAGAGATACATGTAGGAAGCAGAAAAGAAAGGAAGGGAGAGAGTTAGAGGAAAAGAAAGAGACAGAGAGTGAGAGCAAACTGGAGAGGAAAGATAAAATGAAATAGTAGTTAAAAACTGTTAAATGTCCGAATAATTAAAAAAAACCCTAGTTATTCTGTTTACACGATATTCCAAGTCTGCACTACACCAGGTTCTTTATATTAGCTCTCCTTTCCATCAGCTTAAAAAAATATATAATATAATGCATGCATACTGTATGCATGATTAATGGAAAAACATGAGATATTTCCCCTTGCTTTGGATGCACACACCTGACATGAACATCAATTACAGCGTGACCATGTGCACACGGCACATCCTGTGTCTACGTCAGACA
Source organism: Heliocidaris tuberculata (assembly GCA_025618425.1). Taxonomy (NCBI): domain Eukaryota; kingdom Metazoa; phylum Echinodermata; class Echinoidea; order Camarodonta; family Echinometridae; genus Heliocidaris; species Heliocidaris tuberculata. The sequence continues at coordinate 30,812,696 of CM046832.1, forward strand.
ATATCATTTCCATCTCATTTGCATGAGAGAGTAGCATCCTCTCCCTCCGGAATCTCTTGTCCCCTCTCTCTCTCTCTCTCTCTCTCTCTCTCTCGCCGGCTCTCGTCTGCTGTGCATGAAATTGGATGATGACGAAAGTGGGATGGGAATAGTGAGTGAAGCAACTCGCTGCATATAGACTCTTCAAAACCCCGGCTACGTGAGGAAACTGCACGATATTGCGTGCCCCGGTCATGCGAATACATGTGTGTGTGTGTGTGTGTTTCTGTGTATGCCCTCATTGGTCGCTGGCCAGAGCTGCTTAGCATTAAGAGCTCGCTATCAAGTGGATGACCCTCATTTTTTTTCATGCCCCTCTCCCGTCCATCCATCCGCCGATCGACCGGCAGTGTCCGAGCGCTTGTCCATCGCTAACCGCTTTGGGGCTTATTATCGGAGCACCCCTTTGCGGTGCCTCACGCTGGATTCCTCCAAACACACCCATCCTCCTGCTTCGAGAGATACCTCCCTGCATCCTCATTATCTCTTGATTTCCATAAAACTGCATATTGGTTGGGCAGTGACTAACAGGTTGCATTGCGTGCATTGGAGTGGCGTAGCACCATTACTCTGGAAAATAGTGACTCATTGAATGAGAGGAGTGAATCTCTTTTACGTTGGACTCGGGTTCCTACCAGAGAGAGAGTGAATGAATTTTCTCTTGACCCCATTCCATCTGGAATAGAATAAGTGTAGGATCAGAACAGTGTTTTTCTTCTTTCATATGTGATTTGAACTGTCAATGGATGTTCAGACTTGATTGATTGGGATCAGGTAAGCTCATGAATATTCTTGGATTATTATACCTTGATATCAACTACATGTACCAGTACCTGTACCTGTATGTGTAGGTTTACATTTAATACATGTATGGCTGATTTGGTTGGTTTTGGATTCTACAATCTGACGGACATGTACATGACAAGACTTTAAATCTTCATTTGTCAGTATACATTGAAGATGAATATTATTGCTTGTATCCTATTATGAATTTATTTTTTGCTGTTGCATGAAATGAGCCTCTACAGAACAGAATCGAATCAAAGGTTTAGTATACTTTTAGGCACCTGTTAATCCAATTTAACAGAAATCGTAGATGAGTGATTTGCATCTTTCAAGAGAAGTGTTAAATAATGTTTGTTTTCTACATATATAGATATATATATATGTGTTTGATAGAATTTGAGTTTTTTTATTCTTTCATACACAAGAGGAAACCATGATGTACAGAATCATCAATTAGACCTTCACTATCTGTTAAAAAGAGTATCAAGATTGTGTGCAGTTGGAAAATGTATTGATGAGAAAAGGACCCAACTGTACAGCAGACGTGTGCTTGCAAAAGAGTCAATATTATCTTAAAATGGCAACTCTTTCAATTGAATCAAGGATTTAGCGGAGCTTTCAGCAAACTTCTATATCGAATCTGGTGGCATGTGTGTTTGCTTTGTCACTTATCCTTTCTTTTACCAGTTGTATGCTGAAGATACTCCCTCTTGGTAATGAGATGTCTCATGCAGTTGTCAAGGAGATCTAAAGCAGGGATAAGCATTTTGAGAATTTCTGGGTATTCTGAATTAAGATGGATTCTGAACAGTGGTAAAAGATGAAAGTCTTCACAGTATTCCATCTGTTTTGTAATGTAACTTTGCAGTGAGATGTCATGCGCAGTTCGTCATGAGGATTTAAGTCAGTGATCACCTTTCAGAGAATTTCTGGCTTTTCTGATGAAAATTAAATTTGAAAAGTGGCTGTTAGCTGTAGATTTTCACTGTGCTTCCCCCTCAGTTCTGTTCATGAGAAGTGTAATTTGGGGCATATAGTACAGGTGCTGGTATGGATGGGGCTTAGATGCATCATAAGCATAGGCACAGTTGAGGGGATGAGATGGTCCTGTTTACATGCCAGATATATGCGTGATAAGGACCATCACTTTATTCAATATGCCTACCATGTGGCTATAGTCTCATAATTACAATCAAGCTGGTGATTCACACCCTGTTACAGGTTGCTCTCTTATTGTTTATCTTCAGTAGATGTAGACATGTTAGCATCTCCTGGCAGGTGACTGTCTTCTATGTGTGTAAAACTACTACAAGCAAGAATGGTTGATAATGGGAAGAAGAGTGTACAAAACATGGGCCTTAATGATGCAGTTTGTATAATCTACATGTATGTACATTATAAAACTGAAATTATACACTGTAATGCCAGGCATGCCAGAGTAAGTGGTAGAGTGTGCTAATCCAACTTGACAAGTCATGCTCTAGACCACTTCCTGGAGTCTTACCATATACTTGTAGAGCAATCTGAAGAATATGGTTTTCGTTTTTTAGAGACATAAGACAAATTTAATCCACATTGTACCTGGTATATTAAGATAATAATACTTATATAAATAAATTTAGAACCCCCTTTAATAAAAAAAAAAAATAAATCAATAAACTGAATGTGTTTTCCTATTAAATATGGAAAAGAAAGAGGTCAGAGAGTCATCTTTCTTGCTTACCTCACTAAAAAATAACTGATTAACCTGGAAACTTTCCAATATATTTTTGAAGTGCAATGAGGATTTCTGCTAACTTTGCAACGATAGCATGTCCTTTAACTTCTGGGTGTTCTCAATCAACACGGTATACTGGTATTCAGGAAACTATTAAAAATAGTATAATTATATATCAGAGAGTGCATTTGTATGTGCATTTTTCATTTTATGTAAGTTGACCACACTGTCAATCTCAATCAAATTCGCATTAACCAATGCATGGGTTTTCCATTCCATTTGATCCTGCATATTTTGTACAATAATTGGCATTTTCATCAAGGCCAAGACCAAAGTGCGTTACACCCTCCATTAATACAGATACATGTATCAACCAAATTTTGTCAGTTTGATCTTTAGTGAATTTTTCCTCCAATAGCTACATGTACATGTAAGTTTCAATGGCCCATATCTCAAACTTATTTGATACTGTTATTTTGGAAGCCTTGAAATATATTTTTTTAAATGATTGACTGAATTGTATATATGAGGAATATCCACTATCCACAGTTTTTTTGTTTGTTACAGTGCTAAACACTGTCAATTGCTCATCCAATCCCACTGGTGACACAAGGTCAATTGTTGGGGGTCACCGCTGTAGAGTGCAGGAATGCTAATTGTGCAAATTGGATACATTAGTGCATCTCTGTGGAAGTGAGATGCATGCATATTAAAGAATGTGGGATAACAAAAATGGCTGATATGACAGAAAGCTTTCATGCAGTATTGATCTAAGATATGACTCAGCACCTAACGTGTTCATAGCTTTCACCACTCTCTCCCCTTCCCCCCCCCCCCCTCTCTCTCTCTGTCACTCCCATATTTAATATCTCACTTTTTATTTATGCTTACAATTACAAGCTACATGTATGCAAGGATTTTACTTACATTTGATTACAATATTAATGATTTTTGTTTTTTGATTTACATTGAGCTAAGCAACTTATTTACAGTATGATGATTTCAAATAATCAGTATATATTTTCCCTCCTCACAATGTCTCTTAATCAAAATGGTTAGTAAATCATAATTCGGACACACATAGTGCTGTTTGTCTATTATTATTATTACAGGGATTCGGTAACTTTGTAGAGGCTTGATTTAATAAATTGTTGAATTTTGATATCTGTCTTGTATAATGATGTTCAGAAGGATAAAGAAAAGGGGCATAGGAAAGGTTTTCAAATATATAATGCTATAATTAAGATATCTATGACTGAATACTCCCATTTACGAAAGCATATGGCCATACGCTTTAGTCTAACACTGAGTCTATGGGGAAAAAATGAGTCTGGCATTTCCTGTCACTTGCATATGTTTACTTTTGTGAAGCACATGATGATTTTGAAGTGCTTTTTTTTTCTTCCTGGGCTTCATTTTTATACCATATTACATACACTGTACACTGATAGCATGTAAGGCCAGGCAGCTCAGATTTTATCAAGCCTCTGCAAAGTTACCAAATCACTTTAATATTTTGTAAACCATGGGAAACTGCAAAGTATGACATATATTCTCAGTACTTGATTATGGCTTAATCTCTCTCTCTCTCTCTCTCTGTCTCTGTCACTCTCATATACATTTCTAGCATGTAAGGTAATTCAATCTCATTTTGAAACTTATAGCCTCCTTCCATACCCCAATCTTATCATTCTCAATCATTTTCGCTCCATTAATCAGTTCCCAATTAACCCACAGAGCTGTCTTTCGGGTATCATCTATCATGTCTATTTTCATTTTTTTTTTTTAAACAAGAGTTTTTGATCTCCCCTTTGTCATATTTTATGCTCTAGCCTCTGGCCTCAAGTCCAGTATCCCTTTTCTGCCAAGCATGAAGATTCTGTCACCCCTGGCTGTCTCTTGTACTCCCTGTTCATCTTTATGTGCTTCTCTCCTTCTCTCTGTACTTCTCTCTCTGTACTTCTCTCTCTGTGACACTTAATCATCTGCCTTTTTAAAGCTTTCTTTCTATATGTGGCTCTTTGCCTGTCTTTTCACTTTTGATTGTTTTGGGGTTTCTCTCTCTCAATCTGTCTCTCCTACAACATAGCCAGGATTTTTGCGGGGGGGGGGGGGGGGGGGTACCAGAATTCTTTTTTTGTGGTGAAGCACATTACAGTGTAAGTTAAGTTACAATAGCGTCCCTCCAAATTAAAAAAAAAAAAAATCATATATAAGTTTTGAAACTTGACACTGTAATGCATTACTGAGATAATGTAGTGTTACTTAACATTAAATTGTTATATTTTTTGCACCTTATCAACAAAAAATTTGTTGGCCGAGGCCATGTGCCCTCCAGTGGGTGTGGGTGTGTGTCTTTCTCTCTGTGTCTTTCTCTCTGTGTCTTTGTCCATTCCTCTGTAATGTCATTAAAACAAATGGTGCTTAAGCTCCAATTACTCTATATGTCCAGATAATGCCATAAGACAGGGATGGAATCTGCTTAACGGTGTCTAAAAGCCAGGACCAAGCGAGTGGAAAATTGCACCTCTCTTGGCCAGAGGGGAAATATTGATGCATTATTTTCCTTTTAATGGATACAGTGAATGGCTGTCAACCCCGTCCTTCCTTGAATATGCTTATGGGCTTAGCAGGGGAATCTGTTATGGAGATCAAAAATGCATTAGGCATTGGTCACGCATTATTGTATCATGATAAGGAACTCGTCCCTACCCACTCAATTTGTTTATTTTTCCTCTGTAAATTTCACTGTAACACTAATCATCCGAGATATTGTAGTAAGCAAGGATTATGTGGATAAAACATTAGATCTTTTATAAAGTCATGAATCGTAAAGAGATATATTTGAGGATGAAGATGATTTCATTGTGCTGAGAGTAATGCAGATTGATTTGAATAATCACCAAACGAGTCATGGGTATAAAAAGAGATGCATTTTTGTATGTTTGACAAAACATTTATGTAATATCATGGGATTAGATGAGCATTGTATCCTTGTAATAGCCTTTGAACTCTTTGTCATGATGTAAATTGATAACATTCTATATATTTTGTTATTTTATTTCATAACCATATTACATTTTGTAAAATGCAGCTACATGCATACTGAAAGAAAAAAATATATTTATTTACAATTACTTATTTCCTGTACATGCCAACATTTAAACATGGATGATAGACGATTTGGACATGTAATATTGTAAAGCTTATATGCCTAAAGATAAAAATGTGTTTTGTGTGTAGTGATACATTTATGGACATTTAAAGTTGATGTTCATATTAATGTTTGGTAGCAAAAGTAATACATGATGATGAATGACTTACATGTACAAGTACTTTTCTGTGACATCCTGTACAGGCATCCCATTAATGTAAATTCATTTCTCTTTTCTCTTCTCTTTCTCCTTCTCCTTCCCTTTCTTTTTTTTTTCTTTTTTTTTTCATTTTCTTTTTCTTTCTCTTTTCCTCTTTTTCTCTTTTTTCTCTCTTCTCTTTCTTTCTTTCTCTCTTCTCTCTCTCTCTCTCTTTATGATGCAGGGGGATTGTGATGTCATCTTATGACCAGCTTCTCCATCAGGTGGAGTCTCTCAAGGCAGAGAATTCACATCTCAAGATGGTAAGTTTTAAAGAGACAAGACCTATATCAATGTAAATAGTCATAAAAGTTTATAGAATTACCATCTATCTACAAAATCTATAAGACCCTTTTAATATTTTTTTGAATTTGACACAGCTGATGTACAGAGGTGCTTTGCAGTCACCTATGTACGACACCTTAGCTGTAAAACCACTGTAAAGAAAAATGCCTTGTTCAAGAATATGTCCCGAATTCACTCTCATTTACAATTTAAGGATGATTTAATACATCTGATATGAATGTTTTAAGTAAAAATTGTTTTAAAACATTATGTATCATCCAGCATTCCTCCAGACCACATTCTAGAACAGTCAATCCTCAAGTGTAACATTTCACAGGTTTGTGGCACTTAAACAATTTTAGCACTGTTTGAAATCAATTTTGAGACCTCTTTTCTCTCCAGTCCATGTAAATGGGCCAGGTTCGTCATTGGATTTCCTTGTAATACCTTCCCACAGGGAAATGGGGTCAGGGGATCTTTTTAGTTTGAAGCATTAAACTCCCAGGGTAATCGCTAAGCCAATAATACACAGTATGAAATAGAACAGTTGCATTATTTACTGTGTGCTGTTCTTGATGTTAAGAACAGGGGAGCGTTTCATCAAGCGTTTTGTCAGTGATTTTTATCCGACAACTGTTATAAGCTACTGAAATCCTTGCATCTGATTGGCTGAGAGCAAATTTGTCAGTAAAAATCACTGACAAAACGCTTGATGAAACGCTCCCCAGGTACAATAAGTTGAGGTTAATATGGTTCAGAAGCGGTATCAACTGGACAGTCAGGATTTGGAATGGGTGGAGGGATGGCTTATGAGCACTGAAAACACTCTATGATTCCCTTTTTGCCCCTTTTCTTTAACCTTCCCCCTTCCCCCTTTTTCGAGGCATCATTATCATCAGAATACCAGGTATTCAAACGCACATTTGTTATGGTACAAAGACAATTTAAACTATTTTGTGCAAGCCCAATTAGGATGAATTAATGGTAAGTTTTGTAATGCATTTATTTGTATAAATCTGAACAACATCTTGGCTTTCCCTAGACCATCAAACATACTCTATATTTAAATTAAAGGCTAGACATAGTTTAATAATGATTTCTGGTTGCGTTGTATACACTGGCTTTCATACGCATAGCTTATAGGATTACCTGTAGCCTCAGTTATAGCAGAATGTACAGGGGCCTCACCTCATTTTTCCATGTTTACAAATAGTTACTGTCTCATGACACTGTGATGAAGATGATAGAAGCTGACTCAGTTATTCCCTGGTCATCATCTAGGTTACCTCCTCCTGGCAATGATACCATACGAGACAAGTTTAAACAGCTGAACATGGGATTCACAAGATCTCTCTTATTTGATGGGGGGGGGGGGGGGGGTGGGGAGAAGACTTTTAAGTTCTATTGTTTTACTGTAGTACTTCTAACAGTTGATAAATATAGAAGCAATACATGTACTTCATACAAATAATCTGTTTGGTTTTTTCCCTTCTTTTTTGCTGTGCATCAGTACTTACATTTGTTTTTTTCTCTAACCCTCTTTTATTTCTTTTATGTTATTTTCTGTTGTTTTTTTTTCTGTTTTTTTGGATATTATCTCCCCAAAGTTTCCAATACTACATGTATAAGGTATAAGGTATTTCCTTCTTTTTAAAAAATAGGTTGTTATCATTGTGGACATGTACCCCTTTCCCTATTTTTTAACTGTGTGTACATACATGTATATATCATCTCTCTGTCTCTGTCACTGTCTCTGTCTCTGTCTCTGTCACTGTCTCTGTCTCTGTCTCTGTCTGTCTCTGTCTCTGTCTGTCTCTGTCTGTCTCTCTCTCTCTCTCCGATTCTCTTCAGACATTTCTTCAACCTCCTTCCCATTTTTTTCCAGCCAAGTCCGCAAGCTTTGTGCGCTTTATATCCTGTCCTACCTTGCTATGTAATTAATATTTAGGCCACTTCTTTCTCACCGGGGCATGAGATTAAACCATCTGACAACTGGGACATACCATCATGTAACTTCAGTTCCCGTCCTAGACGGGGAATTCAATATTTCACCAGGCTCGGTCCTCGTTCGTAAATTTGGGAGAGCTATGGCCATACCGATATGGATTAGATTTAGGGTGTTACATGATCTGACAATGGCTTTCCCCTCACCCTCCTAAAACTCATCATAATGAAAGTATCGTGTTACAGCGCCCATAGCCCTGGCGTACCCCCCTTAAGGAAGCTCGCTTTAAAGGGGGAAGCGTGGTTACCCAGTGGTACTCGGTGGTGTACAACTGTACGTACCGTTTGGGGGCAGGGGATCATCTTTCATTGCAAAGTAAATATATCATCACGTTTTTCCATTCATGGTATCGGCATGATGCTTTCATTGTCTGAGGATTACTTACATGGACATGCTGCCAAGGTTTGGATGACATTGGTAGTGATAATAGGACAACTAGTCATTTCGTGCTGGTAATTCAATAATTGCCACTAAAATAACAGGGGATAGAATAAAAAGGAGAGAGAGGGAGAGGGGAAGGGTGCAAACTGCATTCCCCCCAAAACGTGTACATGTATCGCTGCATTGCTGTAGGAGGAATATTGAATTTACAAGTAAGCCATGTCATGAAAAGAAACAAAGCATGTATTAAATGATGGAGATATGCAAACATTTTTGACTGATTTTTTTATTTCAGTGGTTTGGGAAAAATAATTTATGTACATATACATAGGTGAAAATGATGCAAATTATCATACACTATGCATGTGGAAAAAAGAGTGGGCCAAAATAAAAAAGTGTGATGAAAGATGAAACCATAAATGGAGAGATGCTAGGAGAGAAGGAAAAAAAAAAGGAAAGAAAAAAAGAGGAAATAGAATATGAAGGTTCTCTAAATTCAGGAAAGTTTAATGCATATTATTGATTCATGACTCACTGCTTCCACTTTTTTGGCGGGTTTCCGGGGTTATCCAATACGCGACGTCCCCAATCCTGATGCTGCATCATGGGGGCTGTATTGCTCCAGTTCAGTATAATGAATAGATGCCTTCATCATGAATAGTTAATGGATGAAGAATGTGGATGGAGAGCCTCCATGATCATCTCAAGTAGTGACATGAAATGTGGATGCAAGGCTTGGACTGCATCACGGTGCATGTTACCCTGATTGCACCCATCGGTATCGTCATGTTACATTTAGAATTCATGCTGTGCAAATATATTGGCACAATTACAGATCGGTATCTGTGCTAAGGATCATCTACCCTTGCATAATGGTAAAGAAGATTCGATTTTGAATCTGCATCTCAGTTGAGAAATGTACCTTGGAAGTTGAAGAGATGGAATAATTATTTTCTGTCCAAGCAAACAAAGAAGAGATCTTCAAATTCATTTGAAAATAAAGCCTCAATTTAGTTACAACAAGGATAATGCTGAAATGAGATTGCAAATGCTTTCAAGAAATCCACTCGAGCCAAAGAGCAATTTCAATAGCGTAGCACATGGCCTATTGAAATACTTAATTCTTACAATTACCTCATATCTAATCTGGATATAATTTCTACAGGCAGTACAATGAGATGTTGAAATGAGATGTTGAAATGATATGAAAGAGGATTTCTTGAAAGGTTTTGCAATCATTTTTGATAACTTTTTCTGAATTGTACTGTTCATATTAATGTCCATAAGATGTGAAGATGTCTAGACTTGTGTAGAATACTAATTATATTCTTCATATGGCTTTTTTTCCTATTTTATTTTGTTTTTATTATGCATTTCGAAGAGTATATCACTTGAGTCCTGAAGTTGGACAAATGAACATATATACAGAGCAAACCTTTTTTGCAAACAGAAATAATTAACTTTATCATTAGGCAAAGAGATTTTTCTTCCATTAGAAGAAGGAAATTTATTCTTGCAGCTTTCATGAAAGTACATGAAGCTGTGATAGCACATTCAAAAGGATTTTGTTGTTATTATGATTTAGCTACATGTAAACAGATGCATATGATCAAGAGCAATATGAACACTACATATATGTAAGAGGATGTACATGTAGGTCAGAATATTATACAGCGATTAGCATTTCGTCTAGACAAATGTAATGGAACTGGGTTGTCTGTTCAGGTAATATCAAAAGAGATATTTGTATTTCATGGCATTTTCAACAAATGTTGCTTGAAAGTATTTGTGCACATATGTGTATGTACATCTATCCCTGCCCTAATTTTCTTACTCTAATTCTAAGGGTTTTTCTTTCTTTCTGTATCTCTATTTCTGTTAAAATTTTAACCATGGTTGTTGTAAGATGATATGAACATGATTTTGATATTTCAAAAAACCTCTGGAGGAAAACCAAATTACAGTCTGATAAACTTATAAATTGATTTACTTTGCAGAATTGGTTGATTCAGTTGTTTGTTTATATTTTCATGTTTGATATGATAAATAGGATATTGAATAGTTGGGAACAATTTTTGATTAGGATTTAATCATTTTTAGAAAGAAACAGATTCACTTTCACATTTATCGTCTTATGTTACTCTTTAGGAGCTGAAAGACAACTCAAGCCAGCTTAACAAACTGGACTCCGTTGTCGGGCACCTCCAGTCTGGCAAACCGGGCATGGGGGAAGAAGATCTACGTGCCCAGGTCACCATCCACGGTCTTGCCATGACAACAGCCGCAGCGGCAGCAGCAGCAGCAACGTCATCAGCATCGTCGTCCTCGGGAGCAGGCCCAGCCACTAACTTCCAAGTAAACAGTATGTATCGATTTGCTCATGGGTTGACCTTTACATGAATGTACCTGGCAGGATGCTGCCAGACATGCAAGGGTAATGAGGCAATGCCCTAGAGAGCATGTGCTCATTTAAAGGCTAGTTCTGTCTCGTTCTTGTTTTCTCTTCCTCTCTCTCCTTCTCTGTGTGATTCCTTACTTGTTTAGAGGATATTCAGGCAAGGAAATTAGGTAGTTCTGGCATGAGTAAATTTGTCACATGATTTATAAATCTGGATCATTTTGAACTAATGATTTTTTGGGGTGCATATTCATTAAAGTCAATGATATTCGTACTCACATACAGGCCCTATATATATATATATATATATATATATATATATATATATATATATATATATATATATATACTTGTATATAGGCATTATGAAATGGATCAGGGACCTTAAAAAAATAGCTTTTAATTACAGTGTACAAAAGTGCAAATTGCAATCAACTCGTTGAAAAAACTTTAAAACTCATAAAAAGAGGCATTTGTATTTTGATATTACTGATCCTTTTTGTGCCTTGTCCAGTAGTAGAATCCACATGGTCATTGAGTATGAAAGTAGGTCAAGTAAAAGCCCCTTGCAAGTAAATTGTACATTTTCATTTTCATCAGAAATCATTTGACCAATGCAGCTTTGATTGAATTTGGTACAGAAATCCTACCTTTATCGTTTTTGTACTTTGCTAGCAGAGAGCCTTTGATACACCTGACTTATTTCTTTGAAGTCCCACCGATATGAAATCTAAAGAAGGGTATGATTCATAGACCTGTAGGAATTACATGGTACCTTGTACTACACTTAGGGAAAACAATATCTGGCATACATTTGTTTTTGATCTAGAAATGATTCTGTCCTAATTTTTATCTGTCTGAAGTTCAAGAGATATTGATAGAAAGAGGGGAAGTTGTCCCTCCTTTCATGATGAAAAGCCCTGCCGCCTACCCATCCATCAGTCTTTGGTATCTAATAATCCATGTCGTATCTCATAAATTATACTTCGTCGTGGCAACCGTTACTTAAGGATATCCTGCAAGGAAGAAAAAGCATCAATCTTCGTTGATTTTTCATAATACTGGGGTGAAAATGTATTGTGGGACGAGGAGGATAAGTTCAGTGTTTTGAGTGAGGACGTACTTTTTATCCTCCCCTGGATGTGTTCTGTGTATTAGGCTAATGTTTCATTCTTTTTCTTAAGATATATATTTTTCTAGTAATTAAAGGCATGTAAAAGAAAAATATTTCATTTCCATTTCATCTATTCTCTGGCTACCGCTGTGTTCCAAGCCATCCTTTAAGTGTATCATAGCATCTTTTAAAAATCATGTTTTCCTGCACTTTGAAATATATCACACAAGGATAGAGGCTGATGATGAAATATTTCACCAAAATATACATGCATGTTGTAGAAGCATCATTTTGAGTAAAAAAAATTGTTTTAAATGTATTTTGAAAGACTAGATTAAAGCAGATTTACAATATACATTTTGTAATTAATGTATACATGTTTTTAGACTTTAGAGGATAACATTTACCATGCAGTATGGAGATTGTGAATTCATCTAATAGAGTTGGTTTAAGGATATGTAACACTGGCTTGTCTGTGCGTGCTGATGCATTAACATTGGATTCCATCTTCTTTGAGTAGCAAAAAAAAAAGTGTCCTTTGCCGAGACATATTCCTAAATATAGAGATAGTGATTGGTTTGTAATCGAGTGAGTAAATTCTCCTAGCAGAGTTGGTGTCATCGTCACATATTCCTGGGCGTCTGAAATAAACAAACCCATCAAATATACAATTTGTCGGGCCGATGCACCATTTACTTGCCTATGACTGCAACACCGAAAAATGCAAACTTAAATGATGACTAGGAAGGCATTTTCTTTAGTGTCTCCAGGCGTGTTCCAAATTCCACAGCTGAGGTGAATGGCTTGAAGACTAATTTGTCGCCATGGAAATTAGGTCCAGGAGTATTAAAGTGTAGACGGTTTGTCTAAGTCGGGAGTTATTCTGGAGCAAAGAGAGCAAGTAATTTTCAGTGCTCTCGTACTTTGATGGTTCTGGAATGACTTCAGGGCATACATATATACATGTATTATGAAGAGTGCAATTTATATGGGCGTGATGTGCAGAGATGAAGAAGATGAGTCTTTAAAAATCCCACCCACAGTGAGATGGCTTTCTTTTATGAATATTTGTACTTGTCCTAGAAAATATTTATCCAACATGCATCTTTGTTTCAAAGCAAGATATACAGTACATGTACTTCATACATCGCAATGAGATACAGTATAGTCAAGCATCAGTTTTTCTTGTTTCTCAGGGAAAAAAGCTAGCTTTCACTTTATATGTGTAAAGACAAGAATTTTCTCTTATTGTTGTCATTTACATGTACTTGAAGAATGATGGTCATTGATTCAGCTGCTAATTACTGGCACTAGCTGACAAATAGACATGCCAGTCATCATAGTTCTGAGTGTATTTGATCAGTTCCAGTATTGATCTCCCACTTAGTATTGCCATTCTTTGGAGATTCATGATTCCTTACCTTCCTCTTTCCCTCTGTTCTACCAGTCTAAGTCATATTTATTGATGGTTTTAGAAGTGAATCAACATGTCACATGAGAAATGTACATGTATCTATGTCTATTTTGATTGAGTATGAAATCAAAACCACAGTTCTTGTTCTATAGCAATTTGCAACATTTACCTACAAACCTGCGCTGTTGATTTTTTTTTTTTAAAGGGCAAATGATCTTTTTCATGTTTTTCTTCATACTCTTCCCTCAGGTGGTTCCATATTACCTGGGAAACCTCACAGTTTACCAACATCATTAGGTACAGGTGGGACTGATGGCAGCTTGAGACAGACCAAAGATCACTTCACAAGGCAACAAGAGCTAGAGAGAGACAGGTTTGTACTTGTGTATGTTGTCTTTATTTTGTGTTTTGTCATGTATTGTCTGTTAGATGTGTGGTACATGTTTTCCATGGTCTAAGGTTTATTTTGGTGTTTGATCTCCAATTTATTTGGAAGCATTGTCGTTTCGTCAAACACAATATTTCTAGGTTCATTACTGGCTTTTCATTTCTATTGCTTTGGTCCCTGTTTGATTGAATAGAATCAACAAAAAAAAAACATCTAGAAAATTTCCTTCTTAATCTACCATATCTACAACATTATCCTCTTCTCAAGCTCTATCCCATCTCTCTCTCTCTCTCTCACTCTCTCTCTCCTCTCTCTCTCTCTCTCTCTCTCTCTCTCTCTATCTCTCTCTCTCTCTCTCTTTCTCTATCTTTCTCTCTCTCCTCTCTCTCTTTCTCTATCTCTCTCTCCTCTCTCTCTCTTTCTCTATCTCTCTCTCTCTCTCTCTCTCTCTCTCTCTCTCTCTCTCTCTCTCTCTCTCTCTCTCTTTCTCTATCTCCCTCTCGATGACAGCACCCTATCTGACAGGTCATCATATCCCATTCTCGCCTACTATACCAGTGTCACTGGGGATAATCATCCACTTTGTCGTCCAGCTGGTTCAGCAAGCCTTCAATATTATTACCAACTCCATATACATCCTAATAATCCCATGTGTTTCAATCAAAATCATACTTACTCTTGGAAATGCATTTAAATTGATTTAAAACCATGCAGCTGGAACTGTTGTTCTTGTCGAGCGTTGTATTTTGCCAGGGTTATACCATGGTTTTGGATGCAGCTTCATCAGTTTCATCCTTCATAGTCTGTTGGCTTTGTGCCTCAAGGAATGTCTCTTGCTGTCATTGACTAGTAATAGAAATCATATTATTATGCTGTGGAATGGGCCTGAAATAATTTTACTGGTTGATGGATGGAGAGAGATAGTGACAGACAGGGAGATAGATGAAAAATGTGAGAGGGAGAAAGAGGGGGGGGGGGGGGGAGAGAGAAAAAGAGAGTGATGAGGAGTGTTAAAGAGAGAGATGAGTAGAGAGAAAGTTTATGATTGAGATATAGATAGTTGGAGGTAGATAGATACATAGATGGAAAGAGAGAGAGAGAAAAGAGAGATGGGAGATAGATACTGTAGTAAGATAAAGAGAGTGATCATTATAGAGGAAGTTTATGATGGAGAGAGAGAGAGAGAGAGAGGATAAGATGCACTGAAATTGATAACCTTAAGATAATGAAGATTCACAGATCTACAAAGCATAATAGTCAAAACAGAATGTGTGATGTATTTAATTACGTGTCTAATTTGTTTTGATTAAAACAAAATCTCTATTCTTGTAGCTGCTAATGATTTGTTTAATCGCTTAAATTGATCACCGTAAAGCTGCAGTGATGCAGTAGCAGTAGAGAGAACGTGATTAGTACAGCATCTGTTTTTCCTTGTCATTACACGATGACTCACACCAGACTTCATTAGCGAGCTCTTAGATAGTTTTTCATTGTAATTTGGAGTAATCCGAATGCGTAGAAACATGACGGCATGTACCTCTTCGCTGCTTCCTCTCTCTGCATATTAGCTCTGAATATTTCATTATATGACCAGGTTAACGCATGTATATTGGAAGATCAGAAATTATTTAACGATGGATATTGCTTATTGGTGTCACCATGGAACACAGTGTTTTATACATGTATAATTCTTGGTGTATTGATTCACAGTGAGGCAGGAGCAGACGCATTTCTTTATGAATCATCAAGAAATCTATATTATGAAAACTCAAAAAGTTTCACATGTTAAGTTGATTGGAGATCATTTCAGACATAAATCAATTTGGCTTTTACCAATATGCAGCAAAATTGAAAACAAAATGATCCTAAATAACAACATTTCCAATTGTGCAGATATATTAAATAACTGGTAGATCTATCCTTTCTGGGGCTGTCTAGGACACTTGTAGATGTAGTGAGGTTGATGTAAAAAAAAAAAAATCTGTATAGCATTCGAAACCCTCTCTCTTTATATCTCAAACTTGATCTCTTCCTTTCTTTATACAATTTGGAATATTTATAGTTTAGTTTTTTTCTGTCTCAATTTACTTAACCCTGTGTTTTTGTAATACATATCACACACATACTCTTCCCTTTAAATTGTTCAAACATGCATGTTTTTTAGACATTGTATGCTGTATGCATACATCACACATACACTGGGGACACATGGCAGACAATTTAGACACGGAACGTACACAATTTTGCCGGGAATTGCGCTGGAGTACGCATTTATGACGCTCTGCTTTCGTCAAAAGCGCCATACCTTCTTTCTCCAGCGCTGGTCAAATCCACTTTTATGAGTGACTAAGCAACTGATTTGATTAGACTCCATGGTCTAGTGCAGCTAATCAGCTTACGGGTGCCGAATTTCAAGATGGGTACGTTAGAATCATTTGGAGGCTGGAAGATGAAAGTGAAACACAATGAAAAGAATGAAGAGATAACGGGGAAAACCCTAAAGTGTCATAATCAGGAGTGGTATCGTCTGGACGAGTGATATTAATGACCAAACAGAATGCCTGTGATTAGACCACCAGATTGAATTGTGTCCAAAGTGCCTGATTCCATCATATGTGCTGATTTGCTACTTGATTGATTGGGCAAGAAATCTGCCCATGTTGAAGTAGAGCAATGATTAGTCTTGATGTATCCAAACAGGATAGGCTGTGATTTGTTTTCATTAGAGAGGAAGATGGGAGCAAATTTAATTTGTAAGATGTTTGAGATAGCTATGGCCGCCCACAAGAAAAGATAGCTGTGGGGATATTGGTTAAACTGTTCGAGGTCATTAAGATGTAATTTTATACTGATGTGAAATTATTAAACATCTCCAAGAATTCCATGTAATCAGGGTTGTTACTTGTAGCTTTGCTGTTTTGTTAGAAATGCATGTTTATTTCATCCAGTGATGATATCATTATATATCATGGTGTTACTGAAAACCCTTTAGTTGTGCATATATATCTAGTTGCATATATGTTTCTTTTAAACCAAGCCATACGTAAGAGCATTAGTCATATCTGTAAACAAGCGGGAATAAATATAATACATCTAAGTTTAATAATGAAAATGGACAACAATGGATTATGTACACTGTACACAAGTCTGCACAAAAACAAGGGCAAAATGATGACCTTTATCTGCACCAAATGATAATCACATGTACAGTGTACTCTACAAAGCATCCCAATATTGTTTCCGTACCACATTGAATCTAAAGTAATACAAGCCAAAACATGCATGATGGCTGACTCACACACTCATTTTGATGTAATATGAAATGGCAGTATCTGATTTCAGAGTCTCTTCAATTTAGTCTCCCTATTCATCCAAAAACTTGCTGCACATTCTAAACAAGGATTCCAAGGGGTAGAATACTAGAGAGTGACTACCCAAATAGGATTCGTGAAATTAGAGAACATGCAAAAACAGGATACAGAATATATTCTTTCTCTTTGAAGTGATCTTGAAGATACAGTACAGGCTCAGATTTCATGTACATTTTTTGTGTGGTCAAAATTGCCATGTTCTTGTTGAAAAACAGCAAAATAACTGTAACATTTTTGTCTATAATAGAGAAGATTCATATAAGCTTCCAAATGACTAGTCCTGTTTGTCAGTAGAACTTTCCTGAGTAGTTGGAATGTTTTATTTTTTTGTGGTATGATGTAGGCTGTAGCAACATGATGTAAATATACATTATAGTCCAAAATTACATGTTTTTCGTGTGAACATATATATATGTTTATATGTTCAGAAAGCACTGTGATTTGGCCAATATTATACAGATCAAACTCTGAGGTCTGAACTTTTGCAGTCAGAAGGGCAGAGCCTGTAATATGCCCAACCCTTTATAGAAGTCATGATACGATCCGTCCTATCAAATATTCCTTGATCCTCTGTCACATGTGTTGAGTCCTTATCAACCATCGACATGGCATACATCTCTGAACCCATCACAACTAGCCTTATAGCAAAGAGATTCTTCTCAGCATAGCCTGCCGGTCTTGTGACCAGCAGAGAGATCTTCTCTCTCATTCAGCATCCAAGTTTATTGTTGCCATCACCGAGGTTGAGACAAAAACAAGCTTAATGGTGGAAGAGTGCTATAAATATGAAGAGCAAGTACCAGGAATATATATGTGTGAATCATGATTGGAATGGTTTTATTTGGACTTTGAAGTGCCCTGGATTACATGTACATTGAAAATAAGAGAAATTGATACATCAGCAGGTAATTTTTTTTTGTAATAGTCCTTTTTATGGAGCTATTTTATTGATGGTATGAATTATTGATATGTGCGTTTGTGTATTAGGTATATCTATATAACACCCTGATAGGTTAATTTTCTTTATTTATGTCATATTAGAAAGAATATATAATCCCTCCTGCTCCATGACTCACATTTTATAACTTGATTTATTTTCCATTCATGGCAAATTCTATCCCCTAAGTGGGAAATTTCTGGTAAAGGTCAGTTAGCATGGTGAAAACTTATCTCCCGTGAAACGCAATTTGAGCCTTGGAGACTGGAGAATGGAGACAGAGGGATAGAGGGAGAGGGAGAAGAGAGAGAGAGAGAGAGAGAGAGATGGAGATTGCTACCAAGGATAAAAGAGACAGAGACTTCATAAATAATAAGGTAGAAGAGGGACTTGGGACTGACAGAGAGACAGATATATATGGTATTTGCCACTATTTGAAGTATAATAAAGTACTCTATTATGCAAACAAGGACTTGTGTGAATTGTGTGGGAGAAGAATGCAGTCCAACACCTGCCCAGTGTCTGCTTAAAATGGATACATATTCTAGTATGTGGCTACTGCCTTGAGGCAAATAGATTAGGAAGAAAGATTCAATGGGAAAGACAGAGAGAGAGAGAGAGAGAGAGAGAGAGAGAGAGATGGACAAGGTTTGGAGAAATATACGGGGGGGGGGGGGGAGACAGAGAAAAGGAAGAAAGAGAGAAAGAAAGAGAGAGAGAGAGAGAGAGAGAGAGAGGAGCAGGGAGACACCATGGAAGGAAGATCTTCCGAACCCTGCTAGCAACGGAATTCATAAATGAATTACCTGTCTTCTATTCCCAATCAAATCACAATTACAAACCCTGGGTTTGTTGTCCGAGGCGCTGATTAAAATACCCATGGCATGGACAGTCGTCTACCTCCTCTTGGTCCTTAGATTTCTCCACCTCACCAAAGAAGGGATCATTGTTTGATATTTACAGATGGGACCCACTGGGATCTCTCCAATGTTTACAAGGCAGGTGAGAAAGGATAGGTGAGTCAAAGTTATCTAAGCAAGACTCTACAGAAGGAAATCAATGAGACTCCCTTTGCCAGTGAGGTGACCTTTGATGTGGGGTCAGTCCACTTTAGGCAGAATGGTTCTGCACAGGTAACTCTCAAGACTGGGTGCAAGGGTTGTTGATGTTGGAGTGTAGGACGAGATTGAAGATTTCTCTTTAAATGTCAAGAAAACATTAGTGGACTTTTTATAGTTCGGGAATATAAGATTTCTAGCAATTTCCTGCCTTCACGTCCATTCTTCTTGAAGGCCTTGTCAGTCTTAACGTAGTTACATGTACACTAAGGCCCATTGCACATACTATTTCACTATGAATTTTCTGTTGCTCATCCTTGGATATGCTGCATTAGTCAGATGTCAAGAGGTTTGTAATTACCTTCTGAATTCCAAATTCCTCATTGATAGCAAATTAATTATGTCACAGCAAGCAGGGAGGTGTTGAGGAGATCAATGACCAGAAACAGAAATGAGTTTACCCATGTCTATTTCAAGGGTTTTGCCTAACAGTTGACCAGTGGGTTGAATTTTTCTCAGTCGTGCCATATTGATCTGTTTGTCATGATTCCCCAAACTGGACAAAACTATATCTTGGGTCAGCATTGATCAGCTAGCCACGTATTGAAAAACAACATTTGTTATAGAATTTGAAGCTTTATGAATGGGGAGAGTCCTGACTAAAAAAAGAACCAGCTGTCTCAGACATATGAATTTCATTGATGAACAGTGTCCCTGTTTGAGATGCTCAGCCTTCCAATCAGATGAAAGGTACCTGATGGCAGTATTTCTTCTGGAGTACCTGCTCACCTCATCTTTTATTGAATGTGTTTTCAGCCTTATGAACAAAAGCTATGAAAGAACAAGTTATGCAGTAGTCAACCACAGAAAAGAGAGTTCTTGTTATGAAACGTTATTGAAGGAACAGTGAGAATGTACCCTCATACATGAACAGCATTATGTACATGTACCCATCACTTTCAGTTCATAATCAGGATACACTGACTTATAGGAGCGCATTTAGGGTTCATGTACTGGCAAATGCCACATGTATTTGACTGAGCTATGCATGAAAATGATGGTTTGCACATTTGATGCCTTTCAAAGCATTTTGAATTTGAAATAGAGATACAGTGTGGACGGGAGTATCTCATCTTTGGCCTGAAATACAGCCTTGGTCTATATTCAATGTGTTTCTGTAGCCATATGATACTCCTGCCACAAGGAGGATGGTGAAGGGAAAGAGACAACTACAAAATTGAATTTTGAGTATTGCCTCATCAGTAGGGGAGTACACATCTGGTCACAGGCAAGAAAAAGGGAGGCAGGATGTTTGTTTGGCTGTACGTGATGATGAGGGAGAGGGAGGAAGTGAGGAGAAGAGGGAAGGAGAAGATGGTGAGAGAGATGGATTCCAGGAGGTGGGGTGAGGATGGTGGGGGGGGGGGGGGTAAAGAAATAAGGAAGATGCAGAAGCATGAGATGGAAGGAGGATGGGAGAGATGATAAAGGATATAAGAGAAAGGAATGGAGAGAGAGGGAGTACAAAGAGAAGAGGAAAGAGAGCAGAGAAAAGAAATGGTATTATGGCATTGCTCAAACAGATGAGGGTTAGTAGTGAATGAAATGAACACAAACTGACAAGCAAAACATGAATTAATGGGTAGGTGAAAAATCAATATCCAATACACTCCAGGAAAAATAGAAATTAATTTGTTTTTCCATTAAGAATATAAAGTGCAAGCAAAAATATATAACACATGCAAGCACTCAAAGAAGCTCCTTTTCAGTTCTTATTGTCTCGCTTACACTCGCAGTCTCATCTGGCTATTATGTTATTTTCCTCCTTTTTCGTTTTTCACTCTCCCTTTATATGACTCTTTCCTATCTCTCCCTCTCTTCCTTCTGCCTTCTCTCAGGTCTTGGTTGTCTTGTCCTGATATTTTTCTCTCTCTCCTCCCCCCCCCCCCCCCCCCCCCCCATTTGCTCACTCACCTCTTTTCTATCCTATCCCTCTGCATCTCACTCTGTATCTCTCTCTCTCTCTCTCTCTCTCTCTCTCTCTTTCTCTCTCCCTCTCTCTCTCTCTCTCTCTCTCTCTCCATATCTCTCCATCTCTCCATCTCCTCCTTTCTACCGGTCCCTGATTTCGGAACTGGGCATGCACAACATTGATTGGCCTTGGAGGGACGCTATCTGAAGATGCATTAAAGAGCAATCTCGCTACTGCCGTAGCATAGTTATGAGCTACAGTTCCTTGTAGACAGCTGAGGCACTGTAACCTCATGCAGCCTCTTTATTTTCAAAGAAATTCCCCCCTTATTTCAGCTCTTACATTGTGCCACCACTTTGTTTTCATAACATTTCATTTTGCGGTATTCATTAAAATGTGGCATTAGGAGAGTTATGCATTCTGGATTTTGCGGACGGTTCAACTTCATATTTTCTTCTGCCAGCAGAGAATTAATCCCGAATTCTTTTTTTTGTGAAGCTATAAAAGTTCCCTTAGAATTGTCAGAAGATTGATTCATACTTGGGGTTTTTTTATAGGATGAATCAATCACAATAAAGCATTTGAATGAAAATCATCATGGGTGGATGTTTGGTAACTGTAGGTAGATTTGTATTGCTTGTTTGAAGGCCCATTTTTATGACTTGATTTATAAAATGGGAACGTTATAGGT
Organism: Heliocidaris tuberculata; assembly: GCA_025618425.1. Lineage (NCBI taxonomy): Eukaryota > Metazoa > Echinodermata > Echinoidea > Camarodonta > Echinometridae > Heliocidaris > Heliocidaris tuberculata. Next base: position 30,834,605 of record CM046832.1, read on the forward strand.
GTCTCCTGATATGATTTTTTTTTCCGATTTGTGTACTGCTTAAAAAATGGAAAATTGCATTAGTTTGCTTCAACTTGAATGTGTAATGCATAATGACCGAAAGATGTTGATGAGTGTCATTTTCAGAAAAATGACACTATTGACTAATGACAGTTTGACAGGTCAAAAAGCTAGACATCTTTGAACTATTCTGTTATTAGGTTCTTCATCAAGTACCATGAAAATTTAAGGCCACAGGAATGCTTCATTCATTCCTATGATTAGACAATAGTGCAATGATCGAATTATAATAATATACTAACCAATAGCAAAAAGCTCAGAAGATTTATGAATTTTCAGTTTTTGAGATAACCCATCAATCTTCCCCAGTCCAATGCCCTCACAGCCAAGGAGCGATTCAGCCAGCTAATTGCGCCAAGGACGACAGCATTTTTCAATTAAGCAGCGATGCAATTTGCCTAATGAACCCAGAGCTGTTAAGCACTGAACCAGATCTGTAAGAAAAACATCCCCTTCTTTGATTCCAGTGAGATATTCTTTGATTAAAATTGATGAACAAGCAGGGTGATTAAATCTCACGAAAAATCTGTGTAAATCCCATCTTGCTATATCACATTTATCGTTCATAAATCTGCATGTATTCATACATGTATGCAAGCACAAATATCCTCTTTGTATGAATGTTATTTATAAATGAGGGGAAAAAATATTACTTTTTACTCTTTTACACTTTTTTACTCTACTAAAAATGTGATTAAAATGGCCAGGGTTAGGAATTTGTTCATTTGTCGAACAATAGGGCTCACTAGTTTGATATCTACTGAAGATAACCTGAAACAAAAAGAAATCCTACTTTGTGTCTAAATTTGCATGTTGTAATTCAGATTGTATGGGAGGTCTAGTTATTTGTATGCATATACTGTTTATACAGATGTTGCTAATGATACCAGTATACCATCACACAAATGGGGCCATCTTTATACGTGCATGTCAAATATATATTCATTTAAGATACAGAAGGCAGTGAAGCCTGTTACATGTAGATGACTTTCTCATTTCTTGATAGGATTAATACCTCATCTAGATTGCATGTCAAATAGTCAGTCAAACGAATCTTCCACCTTTATTAATCTCAGTTTAATTAACAGCCAAACTTCGTCCAAACACAGCATGAAGTATTGATTTGACCATGGCATGCTGGGGTTCTCTGAGCTCATCATGGTGGTTATTTGAGTCAACCACCCTTAATTTAGTGACATTTGTTTGTGAGGATGATTTGAAGATTTGGAGTGGGAAAATAATCAAAATTGCAATTTTATGAGAAGTCCCTAGGGCTTTCTATGAATCAATAATTACCTGTGCAATTATCTACACCAAATATGCTTTCATTATTGATATGCATGAGGAGTATTAAGAGCATAAAATGTGTTGTTTTCCTTACTGAGTTTCCTCTAGCTGCATTATTTAGTTCATTTAAAATTGAAATTAGTTTTTAAAAAATGTAAACTGAACCATCTGTTCCAGCATCTTTATGCTTTCCTATTCTCTCTAACAAATATGCTGTGGGGTTGTTTTTCTATAGAATCTCCCCCCATCTCTCTCTCTCTCTCTCTCTCTCTCTCTCTCTCTCTCTCTGTACCTTCATATGATTTCAACCTTCTTACCTTCCTGTGTGTCTAACAAGCTATGTTCTCTTTCAGGTGTGAAGGTATTTTCTTTTTTTAATGGATAATCATTAATTGACTAATGGAAAGATATCATCTCAGCAATAGAGAAATGGACCTCGGTCAAATGAAAGATAGGTTTGTTAGGTTGATGTTTGCACACGATACAGAAAATATGTACCAAAGTTCATATACAGAGCAGCAAGATAGAGAATGAAAAGAGATTCACTGAATACTCATATTGAGCATCAGGAGGAATGTTAGAATGAGGAGAAGACAGTAAAAAAAAGGAAGAAAAAGAAGATCAGGATGAGGATGAGTAAGCTATTCAGTGAGGTAGAATTAATCTGTATAAAGAGTGTTAGAGAGGACCTAGCAGGGTGTTGGCAATTTATAGTAGAGGCACTGACAGGTAACGACAGGTAAGAACAGCATTCTGAGTACCTTTGCTCTCACCTGCGTGGTGATATAACATCTTGCCTAGTCTTATACTCAGACATCATAAAGTTGGTGGAGTTATTTTCATGTGAAAGTTGTAATGATGCTAGAATGAGGATGCATTTTATAATGGTATATTACATCATAAAGTGTGAAGATGTGCTCTGATGCGAAACAGGGCTTGGAGGCACTTTGAAGAAGATGAGGATGTAATTTAGTTTGGCCTAATTAATAGCTTCCACTTGTAAGGAAGGATTACCCAGTACTTACAGCAGGCTGTCGGCTGAGACCAGCTTCGTCCCAGATAGCTGGGTGGCGGTTGTTTGCATCTTATTATCATTCAGCGACATATGGAGAGATGCTTGCATGGCTTGGCATTGTGCCCTCGGGACAAGCAGGCACATAAAAAAGAAAAGGTGTGCGGTGAACACCAAGGTGTAGTGCATTGAGGTATAGCTGGTAACCGACGGCAGCGACGTCAGTCGACCAGAGGCTCCATACCGTTGGTTGGAGGGGTGACTCACAGGCTCATAACACATTTGTCACACACAGATGCGAGAAATATTGTGGAGTATTGCCAATTTGGATGTGAATTTCACTCCGTTGTGAGGATCGACGAAAGGTGTGCAAGATTATCATGGCAATTGATCTGCGGGAAATTTGTTTGACCATCTGAGGCCAATTTGAGGATTTATTGTCATTTGGAGGAGGTAATGACTCAATTTGATTGATTGAGTTTGCTTTAGAGCAGCACCATTTCTTATCATATTTTAGTCTCAACTCAGACATCGTTGGATCTGTAATAAGGTACATCCATCATTGATTCAGTGCGATATCATGCATGTCAAAACTGTGTAATTTTGTCTTTGGATAAAGTTTGCCTCCATATGCTCATTCTACACTGTAGTTTATAAAATCAAGCCAAATGTGTTATCTAGCAATGATCATCTGGTTTTTTGTTAGAAATCAGTTTTGAGGTGAACAGATATTATTTATTTTTTGTTGTCATTTTAATATTTGTTTTCACTAAATTGATTCTCCCTTTTACATGTATCTCAATTGATAACAGCAGAAGAATGTATTTTAATTAGCCAACTTCCAATTTAAAACCTCAGTATTCATCTAATTGTCATCTTCCATTTATTTACTTCTTTCTGGACATTTTAAAATTGGAGTATGATATGAATGTTCTCCGTCATATTTTAAAAATCTCATATGTTATGCTGACAGTTGATGTGAATGCACTTTTCTTGTGATCTTCATCCAACAAAAGGTCATGACTAGTATTCTGGAGATGACTGAGGAAAAAAAGATCACTAGAGACTACATTGTCTACCTAACCTTTCATGGAAAAGAAAATTAAAGTTTGAATGTAACGGTGAAGACAGCTTTAGAAAAGAAAACTTCAGTTCATGAGGCAGGTCTATGCATAAACATTAATAGATCTTATTAAATTCTGTGTATGCCAACTAATATGGAAATGATTCAGTAACATAGAAAAATGTCCTCGCAACTTTTACTTTTGTACATCTTTAAAGGAACTTTAAAGTTGGGTTTTTGGTTGATGTTGTGTTATTATTATGTGGAATTTAATACTTTCAGATCTATATGCTGCTGCAGTAGCTTTTTAAGAACTTGCTGAAAAAATACTTGTTCAGAATTTATTTCAAAATGCTTTTCTAGAATTTGGTGGAAAATACTTCTCTTCTTGTCATAACCTTCCAATTTGGCAATGGCAAGTAATTGCATGCTACCAATTTATCATCACCCCTTCATAGAAAGGATGGAAAGAACTACTACCTATGAATAATTGGTAAGGGTCTTGAATGAGTAACCTGTCTTCTCTATTTATCAGCACATGCATTTTCCTACCCATCATGATAAATGTACAAAAGTGAATCACTCGTAAACATAGGCATTCAAATTTGTCTGACCATCTGTTGCCAAGTTAGCCGACCCAATCAAAGCGCAGCATAAATTACATCTCCGTGTGAATAAATAGAAAGGTGTACTTGCTAGGCCATCGAGCACCTTCAAAACTGAATTTATGGGGCTGTCAAAAAATGTAAGGAGGGGGAACCATCAGACTTTGGAGGATGAAAAAAAGAATTAGAGAGAAATGTAGATTCATTATTAATTTGAAGGACCTGGATTGAAGCTTGCGGATTGGCAACGGACGGATCGGGAGTAAACACACGTCACATCCAAAGCAAACATTTGTCTGTGGATTGCTGGGTATGATTTGTGGATTCGGCTTGTCATAAATAGAGCAGACTGAATGTCGTTCTGAGTGCGTACTTGTAATTAATATCAGTAAATCTTGAGCACGAATCGTACGTCCTTCCTCCTTCTCCTGATGTGAAATTATTCAGACCGTCCTACTTATACATTCACTTGAAGATGAATTTTTATACGAGCAGATGTTTTCTTGTTATTTTGCATCTTGATGTATTAATATTTCATTGCTGTAGCTGATTAAAATTTTTTTTTTTGAATTTATGATGATTAATGTGTGAAGGGCTAGTTGATAGAGTTAATACTTCATGTGTTTATGTAATTTCCAACCTGATGTTACTCTGAACAATAACATAATCATTCATTGTGTTATTGCAGGAGCTAATGAGTCATGCATTTCCTTATTTTGGCAAATTTTCAGATAAAGAATGTAATGCAAAAATATTGCTGATTACATGGTAATATATCAGTTACTTACGTAAAATGAGACCAGAAAATGTGATTTCACGATGATTTGGACAAGTCCCATGACAACTACTTATTGCATTTTTCTCATTAAAAAGAGACAGTTTTAAAATACATTATAGGTTAGGCTGTATATGTAATGCAAAGGTTGTGGAAACCAGTCTTGAATAGATGTGGATCCTAGTAAAACCATATCCATGCCATGTTTGGAGAAAGTGAGAAAATATGAAAGTGCACATATATTTGGCAGTAGGGGCACATCATTTATCATGCTTACCCGAGCCGCATTCTGACAGCTCAAATCCTGCTTTTTAAAGGGTAAAGGTAGGTCCAGGACACATTAGGCTGAAGTCATTAATCACTGGCAGTACTACCACCACCAATAAGAAAAGGAGACCAGCGAAAAATAGTCTTGAGACTGCCGCAGGGCTGACGGCAAATTTGTCATGGAGAGAGAGAGATGTGGTAGACAGCATTGATGTAATGATATGTAAAGAGCTGTATCTCGAGGGGCAGAAATGTAATGTTGATGAAGTATAAAAATCTGCAAACTCTGCAAAATTGCAAATCTTTAATAAGTGTGCATGGTGACATTCTGTACTTCTTTGTGCAATGCAATGAGAAAATGATAAATCTGTAGTAAGAAAAAGGGATTTTGTAATATTTTAGTACAAAAATAGATTTTGAAACTATGGGGGAAAAATCATCATTGCAAATACTCATATTGTTAAATGTTAATGCAGAAGTATTAATGTAGAAAAGGGGAAACATCATTGTGTAGAAAATAAACCCTGATTTTTGGAGAGATTAAAAGATGATCAGAAATTAACAAGAAAATAAGAAATCATATTGAATTCCATTTTTAGCAGTTTACCGTGGAACTGACTATTTTTCTGGTCACCCTGTACAAATGTAGTTTCACATGATCGCTAGATGTGGTTGTCACGGTTGAGGTAAAAAGGAAACGAAGTGATGAGCTTTTCTCTGCATGGAATCATAAACTCTCTCATGCAAATAGCAAGGTGATGGTAATGACACTGAAAGATCTTCTTTCATATTCTAATGATTTGAACGAAATCTTTCTAATATTTTCCAGTGTGCAGTCATGAGTCGAAGATGAAATATAATGAACAAAATATCTTTGAAGTTATGATCCCCTGTATCCTACATATTATTTGTGGTATGAAAGAGTAAAATACATTTTGCCCATACATCTAAATAAATAAATATATTTCTTAATAATATAGAATATTATGGTTTCTGAGATATAGCATCCATATATTTAAATCCCCTCTCTTAAATAAATACCCAGTAATATTTGCATTGCCTCGAGTAAATGTACTGTATAATAGTGAAAGTTGCCATTTACCACCACTATTGGTCATGCTACAATGCACTGCAAAATATAGCACCCTCCATCGACACAGTTCCATGGATATATGCATACTTATGTTTCTGTTTCCTCATACAGCATTTAAATGAAACTGGTAAATATTGCTGCGAATCAATGAATCTCTATTATATGAAATAGGTTATTGATTATGCTGTCTGTCACGTCTTTACAGGAAATAAAGCAAAAGAAAAGGGGGCCGCTATCGGATAACCCAATTTTGTTTCTATCGCGCATTCAGACTCTTGACTCGAGCTTTCCAATTTCCTTTCTCGGAGAAGGCAAATCCAATAATTCGCCTGAGGTTGGCCCTGGTTCGTCCTTGCAGACTGATTGTCTGTTGTGTTAACCAGGCTCAGTGCGATGCAAACAGATATTACTTCTCGGGAACTGTTCTCACATTTTGTCCACTCCTATCTGGAGAGTTAAAGCACCAGCAATGATATGTTGAAATTCATGTTTTCATCTTTCAAGTATCGTTTTCAAGTCATTTTTAACAGGACACGCTGGTTGATAGAGCAAAGGGGATGCTGCAGACAAGCATTCTTGATTGCTGAAGTGCTGAATTAGATTGCACCTTTGCAGCTTCATTGGTAGAGGGGTTCAAATATTTTTGCGGTCAGAATGTCTGCACCGTTGATGGAAAATTATCCTGAAAAAAGCTGAAATATTTCAAATTCTACTAGGTCAAAGCCAAGAAACATGACTACCCTTTTCGATATTTCATGGCGCACGTAGAGTATAACCATTTGCTTTAAGTACAGTGTATGGGCTCTTTCAAACTTTAAAACTAAATCACATCCAGTCATTTTTCTGATTTACAACCCCCTTACACGTATTACGATCACTCAAGCTCTAGTAGAAACATCCTCCATCATGGGTATACACAAAAGCTTGAGATTATGAATTCATGTGGTGTATCCATCGAGATGCTCAATCAAGGTAAACTCATTTACGTAGTTATTGCTCATCAGCACAGCACTTGTCCTCCAAAATTCATGTCTGGGACAAAATATCAATCATTATGCTCATCTTATTTTGGAAGGTCCTTCCGTAGAAATCTCATTTGTATTTCCATCACTTTTTTAAGGGGGAGGGGGGGGGTGGAGTGGGGAAAGCGCTTACTTTTTCCCTCACATTTTCCTGATTTGGATCCCATTATGGCTTCTTACATGTATTTCTTTTTGAATGATTATAGAAAGCTCATCTGTTTTGTGCATCAGCTTTTTCAAAATTATGTTTACTACTTTTCCTGAAAATTTCCCAATTTTTTTACTCTTTTTTTTTTTTTTTTTTTTTTAAGTTTGTGTTGAATGGCTGTCATACCTTGGAATTTGAGAAAAAGGATATATATTCATACTTTGGTTCAATAGATATGATAACATATAGTCTGTTGAGTGCCAGAAGGATGTTAAAGCCCCCAGCAGATAATATGATAGTGTTGAGGCTGAATGGGACGAGCTTGTCTACGGTTTCATGTATGTGCACCAATAATACCATCTTGTCAGAATAATGGACCCATCCATTAGCAGGTTCCTTTCAGGTTAAGTGCTTTGTATTAATAATGATGGGGTGTGCGGCCGTGCTGTGTCTCTTCCCTCTCTGTATTAACAAGTTGGCAACAATTGCGTTCTCATTATGGATTCATTTGACCTGAATTGGTGTGCATTTAAAAAAAACGGGAGTAGGTTCCTATTGGTAAACAGTTGAAGTGATTTATGCTCCTCACACCCAGTATCATATTCTTGGCTAATTGAAAATGGATGATAGGAGTGAATCGAAAGTGAAAGAGGATTGTTGTGGATATGAAGGCTAGGGGCCCGTTGCATAAAACATGTGTTTGAACGCAACCTTTAATAATCAAATGCTTGTCCTTTAATGCGCACTTCTGATTGGCTGAAAATAAAGTTGCCTTTGATTTTCCCAAGTTGCGTTAAAACGCAAGTTTTATGCAACGGGCCCCAGATAGAATAAGATTGAATGTGAAAGAAGAGTATGAATATTTGAATGTTCCTGCTATTTCTGACAAATATTTTATGAAATAAAATGATTTTTCCTTCAAAGTAGATTTTCATACACTTGCTGCAGCCTGCAATCATGACTTTTAACATAGCCTGGGTGTATTTTTTTCCTTTTTTTTTTTTTTTGCATTTACTAAAAGCAGATACAGAAAAATATTTATACCTGGTAATGTACTCACTCATTCCTATTTTTGTTCAGATGACCATGTGATAAGAGAAGGGTGATATAGACAGCTTTTGTATACACCACGGACCCTACACACAAAGCCTTAAGTCCCTGCACCTCTCTGTCTTTACCCACAGCATAACAGAGATCCATGGTCCTTGTGTATCTCTGTTTAACTCCAAAGCACCAACCAGAGACATGTTTACAGTTAGACTGATATATTACATTTTTGCCTGGTGAGCCATGTAATTAAATCTGAATGGGCATTTCTCAACTCAAAAGAGACAGGGAGCAAGGAAGCTCTCTTATGTTATCCTTACATTAGGGAGTGAGTACGCATACACATAGGTGACATGGCATAGTTGAAATAGTGCAGTGTAGGCAAGTCTGCACATGGACTATTTTGAATGACATGTATTATCTATTTCTGTAATGCTGCTTGCAAGTTGGTTTAGTTGTTGATATATAGTCTGAATGCATTTTTTGAAGAAAAAAAATCCACTGTTTATCTTCAGAAGATATGAAAGTAGTAAGCAAATTTTGTATGCTTAGAGTAGTACCAGCTTAGAGCCAAAAGGACTTTAACCTACACCATTTTACATACATTTACTGCCCTTGTGCCTCTCTTGCAGATGATTTGCTTCTTCATAATTGTAGTCATGGGACAAATTTGTCTTGTAGAATGATTTAGGTTTTTACAAAGGATAGGTTTTGCAATAGATGTTGACATTAGTATTCTTTTTTTTTTAATAACTGTATCCATACATAGAGAAGTATATTATTCCTATGTATTCTTGTATGCATTTTGTTTTTATCTATAAAAAAAAAAAATGCAATTCAGCTTTATGGTTACAAGAGAGACTTTCAATAAATTTACCATTAAAGTTCGGTTAGATTGGGTTCAAGGTCAGACACTGAATTACCCTAAATAGAGACAAATGTTTAACACTTAACCAAGCATAAAATGGGCTTATTATGTTATTCCAAAAGTTACTAAGCACACACAATGTACATTGTGGTATTCTTTAATCCCAGACAATCAATCCCTAATCTATCTTGGGTCATTAAAAAGCCCCTTCTCGTTTTGTCTGAATGCAGTCCAAATGCAATGAAATTTTAGGGATGATATCCTCTATTGAAAACATTATCTTATTTCTACCATGAAATCAACCACAAAAATTTTTGTTTTTTGTTAGAGAATGAATATATCCACCATCAGTTGAAATCAGTCATATCATTGTCATGTACAGTATGCATAAGTTAATATTGACATCATTCATCAGGAATAAATGAACATTAAAATTACTACAATGACTGCAAGATGAATTGAGTATCACAATGTGATCTTGCCATACAATTGCAATGAATCCTTATATTTCCGATTTGTATATTAATGATTTTGACTGTTATTTCCCATAGTCTACATTGAAATACTGAGGGAAAACCATTTTAATCCACTGAGACAAGTGACTGGTTTTTGCAGCAGCATTTTTATACACATCCTTAGGGCAGAGCATATGGTAAGATATGTGGGGAATAGCCAGCGGGCAGGAACTAGGCCACTGGAATATAACCTGTTGGGGGAGAGGAAAGCTGTGAAAAGCATGAATAAATGATGGACCTCCATCATATGATGAATATTTCAGAACCAGGTCATCAACCTTCCCCCTGTACTGAGTGGTAGTAGTAGTAGCAAGTAACTCGATCTACTCGGCTATCTGACTCACTTTGCATGCAATTAAGAATCTGGAGATACTCCCTTGTGCGAGTCGGCAAGTGGCCCTTGAAACATGATGAATTTCACTGCACTTGCGATAAGGCTGTGTGTAGGAGGATGGAAGGTGGGGACGTATGAGATATGAAGATGAACGAAAGAGAGATTAGCATGATGAAAATTTTGAACATATTTTGCCCTAGGGCATATTAACACACATCATCATTGCAGTAAAATAAAAGGTATTGTTTGGATGATGGAGCTAAAAAGAGAAGGGGAAAAAAAATCAGTTTAACAGCAGGTACAAATTTTATTCAATGATAAAAGTGTTCATAGTTTTACATATTTTAGTGATTTGGTATGGGTACGTAGGTATAAGATGTGAAAACTCTTCCCCAAAAATACAGGTATGTGATTATGGCATTTGGCAGTGTCTGAGCGTACATGTACATCTAGGTTTTATGTGTAGATTACGGTTCCATGACATTTGCTCCTGTGACAATTGCTCCAGTCTAACTTTGCCATGTTAATGCTAAACCTAACCCTAACCCTAACCCTAACCCTAACCCTAACCTTCACATTGTCCTGAACAAAAAACCAAATCATGACCTTGACCTTAACCTTTGACCTTTCGAGATATGGACGGCGGAGCAAATGTCGCAGGAGCAAATGTCGTGTCACCGTAGATTACTGGATATACAAGTGTATTCTCTCTCTAAAATGGATTTATAAATATGCTATTTCAAAATATTTACCTGAGATTCCCTTATCTCATCCTCACAGACCGCCCTTCATTTCAACATCTAAAGAGATTTCATGAATATAAAACACAATGTTGATAAATTTCACCATGTCAGGCACAGCGCCCTCAGGCTGGACGTCAGTGCAGACATAAATTCCATTGCCATATTCAGGAAACAATTTATTAATGGCCTTTCCTTTATTTCTTTCAATTTGTCATGTCCTTGGCTCTCTGTCGTCACTTCAATGTGTCACTGGATTTCCTGCCAAGGATCCATCAGATTCTGCGTGGAGTTATGACAAAGGCAAAACGACTTGGCTACTGTATGAATCATACCTTGGAAAATGTCAAGATTTGGTACAACATTGTGGTTGTTGTGGGTGTGGGCGATCTGTGCGGACCTCCAGAAATGTGACCATGAATTGAAAACTTGAATATAGTGTTGAGGAATGACAAGATATATTTGGACCCTGTCCTGCAATATGAAATAATACTAAATTCTTAAATTGAACAAGAAAGACCTTTTGTCTAGTGAGTGGACCTTGTCATGACAGATTATGAAATGAGCCTGTATTTTTTAACATGATTGTACATAACAATTAATGTCAAATTACATTCCAATAAACCAACTGGTAGTTTGCTGCTTGTCATTATGCTACAAATCTATTTGTTCCAATTTGGTCATGGCTTATACTTGTATTTTCTGTCATCGTTAATTGATAGGTCTTTTTTGAAAACGTTGTTCATTATTTGCGTAAATTGTCGCAACGGTCCTTCAGTCTAATTTCTATGTTTGTGCTTGACAATCCAAATCTAGTAGGGGAGACAATGTAAAATGCAAACAATTTCATTCTGTAGCCTTTGTTCCTATTACCTTGTCACAATATTTCAAGTTCAAACTAGAATCATGACAAGTATAACCTCTTCAAGGTTACTCCTGTTTGGCTGATTTATTGAGCCAAGTAGCATTTGAACACCATCAAATAGCGTACCTGAATGAGATTATACTGAACTTTTGAGGCTTCTGAATATATTTTACGGTCTGGGGTAGTCATAGTCTCAATTGCAGAAACCACATGTATTTTAGTTCACAGAATTATTACATGTACATGATCCCCCTTTTTTTCTTTAAATTTATCAAGCTAGTTACATGTATTCAGTGATATGGTAAAGAGTGAATGGTTTATCTTTAGGCAATCAAATGTTTGGAAAAATGAATGCTATTATCTGTTGATACTTTGACACACCCAGGTCTTTTTGTCAGTTTTTTATTACTCTGAACTTTTATTGTTTTAATGTGTTTACTGTTTCAGCAGTCTGTTCAATTCACTAGTGGCTTCTTTGTTATTTTTTGTTGTCGTATTGAAGTCATTCTTGGGTATTGACATCAAGTAGTTTCAAAACAGCTTTAGAAGCAAGACTATGTACATGTATTCCTGTCTTTTGCGGCAGAAGAAAAGACATTTTCATTCGTAGGCCTCTTGATTTGTGCTTTTGGATTGCCGCCATGCTTGGGTTAGTGAGTTTTTAAGTAATTGCCGTACCGCATTCAAAATAGGAATTGGCAAAACGGAATTTGAGATGCCGTACCTCTCATCCAGATTATTTGATTTTGCTGGAATTTTCCTGTCCCACCAGTAATGATTTTGTCTGTGAACTGTTGAGAAAGGTTTTTTTCAAGCAACAAGTACATAATCAGATTGAAATCTGGATTAAAGATTTTATTTGGATGGATGCTTACATGTGGATTAGAGATAAAGGATTATCTTTCACCCTAAGAGAATAATGCAATCTCATAGTAGATGAATTACATTACAAGTAAGTTTGGTACCAGTGCTTATTATTATTATCTATCTACTGCATTAAAAAATTGTTTACTGTGTAATATTACAAATGAAAACCTGATGTGCTTTTTTTTCAATGTTTTCTTTATTTTTATTTTTTTTATTTTAATGAATATTTTGATCTTTATGCATTTACATGAATCATTTGGTTTAATGATGTGTACATTTATTTCAAAGAAAGAATTTTTGTAGTGCTTATGGCCATCGACGAAACAGTTATGAAGGCAGAATAATTATGGTTATGATATATAGTCAAGAAGTCTATGTCTTATGTGTCTTATGTGCCTTTGGTTATGTGTAATCTCTCTGCAGAAAAGACATGTTTTGTGATGCATGAATCTAAAAACATGTTCAGGAGAGTGGGAGGGTTAATATTTCATATGAGCTCTTGGGGGCTAGACTGTGCTTGATGTAGATGATTGGAGCTGGCAGGCCAATCAGCATTGACTGCCTTCCTTACAATAGTGTTGTGTGATATGCTCCCTTTGGTGCATTCATGGCATACTATGTATCTCATGGGGTCATTCCCATTGCCATAGTTGCTTTCTGTGCGGTCCTGTTGGGTCATATGCTCCATTTGGTGCCTTTGTATCTCATGGAATCATTCTCATTGCCATAGATGCCCTCCATACACCAGTGTTGTGTGATATGCTCTCTTTTGTGCATTCACACTTTCACAGCATACTATGTAGTGTATCTCATGCCTGGGATCATTCCCATTGCCATAGCTACTCCTATGATCAGTCACAACAGAACTCTCATGTTAACAACAATCGAAACTTTGCACTCTGCTTGCATCAACATTGTAAATGAATGAATTTTCTTTCGAAAGCATTCTCCTCACAGCTGAGTAATGTGAAGTGGTAACTTCACGTGAGTTTATGTGGGCAGTGTGAACAGTATGTGTACCTGCTCATCCAGTCAGTCTGAAATGGATTCACAGAAGTCATTAGCTGCATTAGCCCATGGACCTGAAGCTATGTCATTTGTTAAAGGCACACGCTTGACATGGATTATTTACAATGACAGCATAGTTTCCAGAGAATGAGAGTGCATGTCATCAGATTTAAAGTGGGAATAAAGTATGAACATTCACTATCATTTGGTAGGAAAATATGAACATTCTTTATAAGTGAAGCACTACAGGGAGTTTTATCATTTGACATGCCACATGCATACAAGCTTCCATGATGTCAAAACGTTAGTATGTCTTCTAAAATCGCAGGCCTACTTCAGAAAATTTTGGTATAGAAGCCCAACAGATTTCCAGATTTACACGATATCATACTTGTATTTGATGATTGGCCAATTGTTATTGGTTGTAGCTCTTGTTAAAAAAGGTTTGTTTGTATATTTCAGTATTCAATTTAATTTCAGTATTTCAGTATGAAATAAATTTAAATTTATGATTTTCTACCAAAAAAAAATGATTTAATTCATTGAAAGTTTATCCATTATCTAATTCAGCAGGGGGCCAGAATTTTGTCTCAAGTGAGCAAAGTATGAACTGTATCCCTCCATATAGCAGGGACAGCTGTATACTGAGGAGAATATATATCACAAGGACTGTCCACATGGAGGTCTTTAAATTCATGTGAAGATGGCTTCTGCAGGATCGATAGATGTGTTTCAAACGTTTGTTGTTGTCTGTTCCGGTGTGCAGCTGTTGTGACAGTGAGAGAATGTTATGTTTTTCATGCGATTGTATCTTGGTTGATCAGCTTAGCTCGGCTATTCGGCCTGCAGTGGATGATGATGATGATGATGATGGTGTGGATGGTGGCGATGGTGATGGGAAGGGGCGTGTCATAGTGTATTGATGCTTGGAAAACAAGAAGTCCAAGGCTGCGAGTATAGTTTAGATTTGATATCTAGGCTATCACATTAGTTGTTTGATGTTTGCTGTGTTGCCAGTGCAGATTTAATCGTTCAGTGGAACATGTCGGATGTTTGGGATTGACTTAGAACAGGATGGAAATGCTCTGGGTAAGATTTCCTCGGATAGAGATGAAGACGGAGAATAACACGCTATAGGAATATCCGAACTACATGTCTGTTCTTGAAGAAAGAGGAAAATGTATTTGATGCTTCTCTACTTATAAACCTTGTTATGCACATGTATGTACATCAGCGTACACAGGATTTGTTTTCTTGACTGAAGATTCCTTGACTGTAACTCTCACACTTTGGAATGGAATTTGTCAGAGAATTTCTAACCTTCATTTCAACATGATTTCGTTTTCTACGTCATGCTGTGTGTTCTAGGTGTGGTGTAATCCATTGTGGAGCAGGCTCGTGAAATGCTGCATTAATTGCACATGAATATTTGATATAACCACTCATTCTCATATTTATTTAATATGGTATGACTTTTAATGACATATGTGACTTATATGTTGATACGTAATAGGAACATGGCCAACAACATTTGCTGAGTATTACTCTAGTCTACTTCTGAACTTGGCATTCAGTTCAAGCAAACAGCATTGAAGACTAAGTGCAATATCAAGTGCTTTAAAGTGGGTGTGACAAGTTTTGGAAACATCCAGTGTAATCTCATCTCCATAGGAGATAACTCTGTCTTGTACGTCAATCTAAGTCACAATATATTCTGTATTTGAGATGTGAAGATGATCTTTGTGTTTGACAGTGGATATAATATGGACCACAGAAAACAAGAATATACACTGTATATGGTATCATGACATTTGTTGAGGAGACTGAAAAGAAGATACTGGTAAGTATGCGTACATTGTATTATCTTGTTAACTGTAGTGACACCATATATTCTAACACCCTTGTTTTTTAATATGATCGTATCTATAGCACAGACTACTGTAAGCCAATTTTTTCTTGTACAGATGTTTTGTTAAAGTATACAGACCGAAAGTTATTTTCACGAGGCTTTGCTTTTGTGAATGACCTGCAGGCTACCGTACTTGTACTTACTTCTGTACACTCTGCGCCTGCGCTGTTAGAAAGCACACAAAATGGTTTTGTACGATGCATGCATATGCGTTGGCTGCACTGCCTGATCACCTGTGCCATTGCGCTGCACATATACATGTACATACCACATTACCGATACATTGTACATGTCCATTAGGAAAGTGGTCTGAAATGCGATGATGGGAATATTTCTGTGTTGCTAAATTAGTGATAGGTAAGTGCTTCATGAAATTTGCGAAATAGCAACTTATACAATATTTCAGGGCAAGCACACCCATAAGGCCCATACATGCATTTAAATGTATTTCATCAGTTGAGAGTTAGATCGGGGTACAAAGAGTCCTTTTAGCTCTCAGCAGGCGTTAGATGTATACAAGTGTGAGAAAAGGCCTTCATTACAGCCACCCACTCTGAGATATAAAGGATTTTGTTTTTCTTCTGTCATATAATATCTCCCATATATCTTACCCTTGTTTTTCATACATCGGGTTAGTGCAATCTCATTAAGATCTTGTACGTCTCAATTTTTATTCAAGGGTAGTGCGATCCTTTTGCGTTTCCAGCTGATGTTACAGGTTTATATAATGTATATGCATCTCTCGTTTCACAGATCATTACAAGATAGGAATCACCTTATTAGATCTCAAATGAGTAACAAATTTATTTTTGATTTGTTGCTCCACCTATAGATTCATTTAAAAATGTCTAACATTAAATTTACATTCACGGTTTCAAGTAAAAGTTAAAATGTTAATTGTAATTAGATTGTAATTAGTTTGATTTATATCTAATTTGCCACATTTACTTGAGTTTCATAGTTAAAGTTTAATCGAAACTAAGCGAAATAAAAATTATTCTTAGTTTCTCATCCCCGCCCGCATCCTTTGTGCCCACCTCCTGTTTTTTTTTTGTTATTTGATATTTTTTTGTTAAAAAAAAAAAAATAAAAAAAAAAAAAAAAAAAAACACCAACATTTTGCTGCAGACCCCTACTTTTTATGCAAGAGGGCCCCCGGGAAAAGAAATCCGTCCATTTTGTCCAAAAAAATGTAAGGGGCAAGGTTGAATTTAGGTTTTAGGCTACATGTAGGTTTAGGGTTAGGGTTAAGGTTAGGTATAGTGTTGAGTTCCATGTTAAAGTGAGGAAGTTTAATACCTGCTAGTATTTTGACCCTTGAGCAGTTTTCACTGGAACATTTGTCTAATCGTTAGCTGTCTTTAATATTTTACCAGTAAATCATCAGCAGATTTTTGCGTCCATGTTTTAAAGATCATGTGCTGATAGTGTTAGTTCTGCTGTAGACAATAAACAAATGTTGTAGAGAGGACAGGGTTATGTGTCAGGTGCAATTTCATACAATACACATGTTTAACAGCTGGAGAACAGAACTTCATCAAGCTTTGTGTGTCTGGGTTCAACATCTACAAAAGCTGAGGACCAGATGTTAAATTCTGAAAACATTCACACTCTACTCTGTCAACTTCCACTTGGTCAGTGTGACATTTATGAGGAAAAAAAAATATGCAGCAGGCTGTTACATGTATGTTTCATCTGTCATCATGGATTAATGTATGATGCTGTTGTTTTAAAAAAATGGTACAGACCTCCTATACAGTGTGTATCAAAAAAAAGTATACCCAACTTTGATAGCCCCTAATTAAAAAACTATAACCAATGTGATCTTGAAATCAATTTCATGGCTAAGATTAACTTGTTTCCTGTCTAATCATACTTCATTCATGACTTTTCTGCCACGGATGACTGAGCATCATCGTTTTTAAAAAGTTTTGTCAAAATCTCCTTGTACCAAGTTTGTGCTGATGCGAAGAATGTGGGTCCAGCCATACAAATGTGTTACTTCAGGCTAAAAACCTTTTAAAAGTTGAATTCTCTTTAGTGCTTCAGTGCTTCATTGTTTAAAGCGATCCAGGGTATCTAAGCTTTCACATAACCTTGTTTCAATCCATATGATAATCTCAATTTACTTTACAGCCTTCTAACTTCTTGTCTCATGATAACTAAAAACTCGCTGCATAGCACCATTTCACCTCCACAAGGTGCATAAGGTGTTTTCCTCGAATAGCGCATGAACTCAAAGGTTTACTGACTTTAAAGACTGAAAAATTACAAGGAAGGATACATGTTTTCAGAATTACCAAAGAAATTGATAGTAGACCTTCATAAAAAAAGATAGCTTCCCAAATAAACTTTGTTCATTTTGAATGACTCATTAAAAAGGGATGCGGATGAAACCAAGATTATGTCAGCATGGCAAAGATAATATCATAAATTATGCTTCTAATAAGCCTATTCTTGAGTTTGAGTTGACATGAACACTTTGTCTCTTCATATGCACAAAAACAATTGAAATAACTAAGCAATTGTTTTCAAACTGGAATAATATATGCATAATTGGTTTTGACCCACATTCATTGCTTCAGCCCAAACTTGGTACAAGAGGATTTTGACAATGATTATTTAAAAGCCTCCTGCTCACTCATCCGTTGCAGCACGGTTATAAATAAGATATCATTTGACAGAATATAAGTTGCTCTTTACTAGATTTTAAGAGCAGAGAGGATATAACTTTTTAATTAGAAGCTACCAAAGTTGGGTATACTTTTTTATACGCACTGTACAGTGAATTTTTGGGAAATCACTCTCACTCATGTAGTCAATATAATTTTGTATGGAAAAGGATTTAAGAATGTTACTGTTGCTTCAGAAGTTTCAATTTTTGCACATGTGGTGCCGAAATTCATCCTTTTTTCATATTTTACAATTTTTATTATACATATTGCTTGTGGACAGATGTTTTATTTATGAGTTGTACAAAAGGAATGAACAGACTCTTTTGTTACTATGAGTATTCTATTTTTTATTTTTATTATTATTCATATTGACAGATGTTTGATGATGTTCCAAATTTGTTTTTTTTTTGCCATTTTCATCAAAGTTCACATTTTGGGTGGTAATTCAGTGAAAGGAAATTATTAGTCCTAACCAAGGAAATACCAGACCCCTTTGTTACCTCTTAGTCTTCTAGCTTTTTGCAAGCCAAAGTGAAAGTTTCCTTGTAAGGAGACCATAAATATGACAGGGTTTGTGCTCAAGATAGTACCGCTCATTGCAAATATTTGATATGCAGTCCACAATTGATTGGAAATATTGGGAGATTGACTTCGCTCCCCTGAGGAATCATGGGAAGATTGGTCAGTAGCGACCGATATTGAATTTCTCCAAAGAAAGAAATGTGGACGCATCATTCAACGATTCTTTGCTTGGGTGACAGTTCTGGAAGTAGCCGATTACGAATGGAAGCAGCGGTAAATTTGACTTGCTAATCCTGCTGATAGTCTGTTGTTTTCTTCATTAGATTAAGAAGTGAAGTGTGGAGTGAATTTGGATGTGCGGGGTAATTTTAGAAGCGAATAGATTGCTACTGATACGCATTGTGCAATTTGAATATATAAAAATTTATGATTATTTTGTTCCCTTGTGTCATTTTATAAAAGCAGCGGTTATTGTGTATTTTTAGGTGTGTTATCTATGAGCCAATAAAAGGCAACTTGATAAGAGTGATAAGTGGATGAGAGAGAGCGAAGCAGGGATATGTTACAGTAGGCTAGCATGCAGCCACAATCGATGACGATATGAAACATGTTATTCGATCCTCAGGTACCCCTGAATATTGCTAGTTGACAAACGAGCTGTTTTTCTACATATTGATGCAAGAGGCCTGAAACGTGGAGTCGGTGATTATGGCGGATAGTAGTAGGTAGAAATAGGATGGATGGAGAAGAGAGGAGAGAGCATTGATGGTCGAGATATGCTGACAAGTCTTGGACTACTCAAATAGAAGGTGTTTTTCACTAAGAGAGAGTGGTCACGGTGAATTTGTGGCGATAAAAGTTTCTCTTCTCTGATTTCATTGTGATGGTCAAGTATGATTGGTTGGTTGTTGAAACAGCCTCCAGTGGCAGAGCTCTAGCAGTGCAAAGGAGAATTCTGTAGGGAATTGGAGTATTGGACTGATGTATGTAGAAAAGTAGAGCTGTAAGAGAGAGATTTTGTTGAGTAAAGACAATTTTATGACGTCTTACATGTAGGATGTCTTTCAGATTGGGAAGAGGCATTCGTGGCATTCTGTATGTTGGATTTATCTATTTCTTTTAAAAGAAATCTTTTCTTAATTTTGGCAGCTCACTACATGTGTAGGACTTCAGATAAACAAGAGAATTAGTTGTGAAAAGTCCTCAAGTTTAACTGTTGCAATAGAGACTGGATGGGCCAATAAAATCTAGGAATACAACACAGTAAAGTGAGTAATTGAGCTTTTCAGTTCTAAGTTAGAAAAAATATCAGCGTATTGGTGTCCGCTAGAAAAAATGGAAAATATAAAGTCAGTGGCATCAACTACAGAGATGTGAAGATGTCTTCTTTTTTCTTTTTTTTTTGGTGGTGTGGTGGTGGGGGGGTGGGGGGATTGTGAGGTATAACACAACCAAGAGGATGAATGGAGGAGGATAAGATTGGATGAGTACCTGAAGATACCCATCTCTCCATGAGTCATCACCCTCCATCTGTACCCCTAAGATGCCCTGGAGGCTAGAAGGATCATCAGGGCTAGGTGATATGCCCCTGTCAGATGAAGAGAGTACACTAAACACCCAAGCCAGGCAGGTGAGAGAGAGGGAGAGGGTGAACGACGGCGGCGGCGTCATGGACTGGCAGGTAGATTCATTGATTGTCTCTGGATGGATATCATCACTTTCGATGTACCTGGATGGAGGATTAAGAGGCTTTTAGATTCGCTGGAGGGGCCTCGGTGTGAGATGGGGTGACTGAGTGAGAAAGACACTTGCCCTTATATGAAAGAAAGAGAGAGAGAGAGACAAACGGAGAAGATGAGGGAAAGATGGACAGCGATGAAGAGTAAGATAAATCAAGATGGATGAGAGGGGAGATGGGAAGTTTGCATGAATGGGATGGATGTTCCTAAACTGTGGGAACAGAGGGAAAGAGTCTAGGGAAAGAAGAGGGCAAAATCAAAATTGACATTAAGGTGGAGATATGGAGAGATAGAGATAAGGATGTCTGAATGCATGGGGTAGATGTTCTTGAACTGAGAAACAGTGAGATAGAGTCTGGAGAAAGAAGTAGGTAGAATTTAAATTGGCAAGCGAATACAAAGCAAGTACATTTGTAGGTAGTTAAGGGAAGAGAGAAGTGGATAATAAATAGAAAGAAAAATGAAGATGATGGAACATGAGATGTATTTTTACAAGGATTCCTACTTTCACAACTTTCATACTTGAAAAGTATGGTGGTCAGAGTGAGTGAGTGAGAAAAAAGGAGGGATCATATTCAACCACTTACATATGAAGCATCTGAAAAATACAAACAGAAATAGACGATGAGAAGTACATTACAGCGATGAGAACCTTCACACAAAGGCATCACTTATGCAACCCTGGTAGCGAACTGCATGATAGGATTTTATGATAATTGCTATGCATGCATAGTACATTGACAGGTGAGGAGAGGAACGCTGGGAAGTACCATTGACTATCTGTTAACATCTTCATAAGATCACCTCGGTGTGAGGTAGGAGGTAGAGGGGAATTCCGGGTCAGTGAATGATATGCGAGAAGGTTTTTTTTTTCCCCCGTCTCTTCTCATCTTCTTCCCAAATGGAGGATATTGGACCTGCCGTGGTGACACAGGATGACTAATTTGGGGCAGTTTGTGCTCCTTTAGAGGTGATACTGAGCATGGAAATACATTTTCTTTCATGCAATCAGCTTTGCTTCACCAAGAATTTCGTTCATGACATGATTTAATGATAAGGTAGAGATTGGTGGTGGTGGTGTTGTTGATTTGCAACTTGTTAAAGCAATTATAAAAATAAGAGAGAGAGAGAGAGAGAGAGAGAGGTGAGGTTGGAATTGGTATGATTATAAATAATTTAAAAAAAAAAAACAATGATAAAAGGAAACAGGGTGTTTGTGATTTTTTTCTGTTCATTCTTCCATTTTAGACAAAAGCTTCTGAAAGTCTGTGTTCAAACCCAACTCTGCAAAGTGGAGGTTGTCAAAGAAGATTGAGTGATGGAGAAAGAGTTGAAGAGGATAATAGGAGAAAGAGCAGGGGAGAATGATTGGGGGAAAAAAAGAAAGAAGTGCATACAGAGAGAAAAAGAGAGGAAATTGATTACACATCATACACAGAATCCTTCCTGAAAACCGATATTCCCACACATATACTCCAATGGGTCAATGACCTTTGATAAGGTTAGTTGAAGAAATTAACTAATGTCATATATACTACAAGAAAAAGGAAGCTCATATATTCATCCAAGGTTGTAGCAGTTCATTAGATCTGTCAATTTATCCCCAAATTCCACAACACATGGTTGGATTAGAATAAGGGGTGTCACACCCCTGTGAGATTAACACAGTGGCTATGTCACAGTGAAAAAAAATTGGCAACCGTTGAATGACTTCTGACACAAGTGCATCTTTACCCCCAAAGAATTTCTGTTATGGATTAATCATCATTTTCAACGGATGAAGAAATCTAGTGCCAGTCCTCTTCGAGTGGGTTATTTTATGATATTTGATAGCCACATATTTTCTTAGATTCTCACAGGCTCCAGAAATATGATAGAGCATCTGGACAGGTGGCTCTGTCTTCAAAATGTTCAAAGCAAATTCTTATTGCACTGCTTTTCTGTCATGTTTAGGGATGTGAGGAGAGGGGGGGGGGGGGGAGGATGTTTTGAAATATGAATTTTAACTATTGAGGGTGTTGATATTATGTACGTGACTTGCAGAGTTGCAGTACATTTTTTTTCTTCAAATCACAAAAGAGTAATTCATAGCATACTGATTTTAATACAAGTTTCAAAGTTGCACTTACTGGGATAAAACATGTTAATGATTTTTTCTTTTTTTTGGGGGGGGGGAGGGGTTGGGGATGTGTAACAGAATGAAAATAGAATATGTGGTTGGAACGCATACCAGTCCAAAATGTTTTTCTTCAAATCCACTTTGTATTGATTACTGACATGTAGGCCTACACCTATACTCATTCATCAATTAGTTATTATTTTTAGCTAGGAATTCAGATGAAAAATTGGATGACCTTTTTAAAAAAAAAAACAATAACAAAATTCACAGAGGCTCCAAGCAGTCTGTAGTGAGACTCTAATTAGCAATGTAAGGTTAACAGCTCTGAATATAATATAGCCGCAGGAGAAAAGAACCTCGATACCCATCAAAGTTTTCTTCCGGCCCCTACTAGTCTCGGTCTCTTCATTTTATAGCCTTTAATTTGTCGGGATGAGCTATTAGATGATTCCCGGAGCCAATTCTAAATTCTCATGAATATTTTAGGTGGAAAGGATGCTGCATGGAGTATGGTCTAATTACGCTCCATTCAGGCTCGCCGTTGCGAGTTTATCTCTGTTGATGAATCCTCACTGCATACGTGGTGCCTATTAACTTGTTGGGGGGGGGGGGGGTAGTCATATTTTCATCCTGTTTTAGTCTGTGGGCTATGCATGATATGAGGAAAAGAGAGGGATATGACAGGCTTGATGACTTATAACTGACATTTACGAAACATTGACCAAAATGCAATTGTAGTGGTTATATTTGTAGAATGAAGTAAATTAAATGTGAAGGGTGGTGTCAATGACTTGAAATTTCAAAATTCACAGCACGCAGATGCAGACATGCTGTCTAGAGAAGAATTATTGGACATACATGTACTCCCAATGTTTTGTACATCATGATACCAAGTAGAAGAAATTTGATATGCAAGTGAATGGCCATATTATCACATTTTTTGGTGAAATTCAAGAATAAACTTGACAGTTTTAGTAGGTGTATCACTGTAGAATTCACTTTAAAACTCTTTGCCAAGAGTATATATATGCATGTAATGCAGTATTACTAGTAGTCTTTTACTTATGCCGAGGAGGAAAAAGAGAAAGCAGGGGAGGAAAAGAAGGGGAGGAAAAAGAAGGGGAAGGAGAAGAAAAGGAAGAAGAAGATAGAGGAGGAGAAGAAGAAGAAGAGGAAAGGAAGAAGAAGGAAAAGAAAGCAAACCATGTACAAAGGAAGAAAGAGAGAGACTGCAAAAATTAAAGAGTGCCAAAAATACATGTAGCTAAAAGTAATGAATATTAAAAACCTTTACACATAATGAGGTTAATAACTACTCATTAGCATATATATATCTATCAATTGCCTATTTGTCTCTATGCATTCCTTGTATTACTGTTGTATTCAAGTTCTGGGTAGCAGTGAATAGCAATTCAAATAGTGTGCATTTCATTACAGGTGTTCTAGAAGCATTCAGTAGAAATCATCTGAATTATCTTTTGAATTATTAAATTGGTTGAATTTTCTGTCATTCTGCTTAACTTCATAAGGAATACAAATTGTGATGACAAATGATATGAAATAATGGCATCGATATTAATGAATTCAGAACAATTCAAATCTAGGTATTGGATACTGTGTTGAGCATACACTAATTTCGACTAAAAATAGACGAAAGGACCAGTGCTTAAATCCAGAGAGAATTGGCTGATTTGGGGGAATTGTGTCTCATTAGTTGATGAGGATCATTTCTCTTCTAATGTACAGAGAGCATTATAGTACCCCTGGGACACTTAGTCATGATAGGTTGGTGATTTATATTTCCCCATTGAACCCGGGATGGTGGGGGGTTATCGACTACAATTGCAGCGAAATCTCTACAAACCATTTTTTTCTCCATATTGATTCAGTTTTTAAAAAAATGTATACCATTGATTGGCGATTTAGTTCTGGAAAGCTCCAAGGCAGCTTTTAAAAACTAATAAAGATGTCTGCTAAAAATCAATTACATGCATAAAATTCACTGTAATTAGAACAAATATGAAGAAAAAACTGTAAACAAAGGTTTTTTTTTGTTTTTTCCCACTATATAGGTTTAATCATAATCTTGGTTATAATCTCATGCAAAGTAGCTGCATTAAGTTGGCCTTTTTGCTCATTTAATTCAGTGACCTTTAAAGTGAAGGAAGTAGTAGTATGTGTTATGTTATTAACTCTTTGAATACTATCGAGCCTGAGCTGGAAGCTGGAGTCTATGGAAAGTGTTTGTTATACTAAAATAAAATCGTTCGTTGCGAGCCAGAAAGGCATTAACTCTGTGTAAAAGTATACAACTTAACGCCCTTCGGGGTCTCAACAGACGAAATTGTATCTAATGGGTTAAAGCTCATGTACAGTATTGGTAGCAAAATGGAAATTGGAAAGAAACATGTTAAATATAGTCTCATGTTGTTCTCCTTGTATCAAAAGATGTCTGTAAGAAATCATTTGGTATTCCATCTATGATTTCTGGTGAATTTCAGTGTAAATATCTGTAAGGAATGCGTGATCACTGCCATTATGCTAGGACCCGTCCACCCCGACGGCTCCCCGCACAGCAATCTTGGGGCTTCGCATAGAGACAGCGTGTGTGCACTGTGTGTAGCTACTCATCATTGGTTTTACACGTGTGTTTACAGTGTATAGCACATGCTGCCTTTTGGGATTTTACGTGCCTGTCCCGGCACATAAATTAGTTTTTACCTCTTATTTGTTTGATATTAAACTTTAGGAGGCGAAATCTTCACAGTGTCTTAGTATTGCTAGTATCTTGCTATTTATCGACAAAAATTGAAGAAATATGACGAACAGTTTTTGAGGGCTTACCAAAACTTTACATGACCTTTAAAAGAGAAGGAAACTGGAACATGAATCATCCAACTGTACGTATGCATAAACATCCCATATCGATTCCAATAATGCTTTTTGGAGCATGTACATTTTCCCTTACCAAGTCTCATGTCCAATATGAAATTATCGAACATCAGATTATATTGGCTTTCATGTTGCCTACATGGCTGTCTGTCTTGTATTGATCTTTAGCACGGAAACTGGTATGTTGTCTGACTTCCCCCCTTCGTGGGCCCTAGCTCCGAATTGCTATGTGTCTGTGATAGCATGATGTGTGTGTGTGTATGTATTGATCTTACATGGATACTCGCTGTAATCATGCTGTTCTGTCTTTGAAGATGGGCTTAACACAATAGATGAACGTGGTAAGTAGCATTACGGCTCAAAGATGGGTAATAGACACTTGCATCATATTGTACATTGCTTTGGCTAACTAGGGAGCTACATACATGTACACAAAGTCTTTTGGGAAGGGTGTGTTTTCATGAAAGGTACATGTACATGTACTTGGAAAATTGTGTACATGTTTCTTAGTAGCCACTTTCTTATTAGAAGATGATAAACTCACACTTCTCAATGATGGAACTTTATATGAAAATATAACTCTTCAGGTGAATCCTACAAATGGATAAAGGTCATTAATCAATGATAATTGAACATGTCATTTCACTCCAGCCTGAGAAATAGTACATGTGGAAATTTCTTTACCCTGATTTTGAACATTTTCTGGAAGTGAATTCTCCTGATCTCCCTAGCTTACTTGAAATGAGCATGTTCAATTCGATTTAGATAAACAATACATTAAAAATACATACTAAGTAAAATATTGATAAAAATGCAAGTCACATACACATGAAGTCAGTAAGTTCCTAATGGATTAATTTTAATTACAAACCTCATAGCATTTAAACCACAATTAACTCCCAGTCGCTACCCACCCATTTGTGGAAACTAGACTTCCAACCTGGATATAATTAACATTATTCAAACATCAGATGAACATGACATGTTTCACCACTAATCAATATTACTTCATCATAAGTGCACTCCTATCATACTGAGCCTTTGATTCTGTTTCTACGTGTACTGTAGAATAGGGATGTTTGTCTCATGCCTTTCGCTGTCACTGTTAAATGTCTTCGGGATGATAGTTTGCATTATTTTGAATTTTTTTTTTAGATCAACTTCTATTTGTTGTTAGAGTTCTTTAGATGTTATTGAAATCAAGTTAGACCCATTTGAGTAGGTTAAATTGAAGTATAGATTGCAATTAATGACAACAATTGGTCTTTTGAAAGATAGGATGAGAATAGATGAGAGTAAGATTCTAAAGAAACTCTTTCTTTTTTTAATAGCCTTTTCTCTAATCAAAATTTTAATGATAAAATTTTCTAATTATTACAGTGGTCAGTATTGGAATAGATGATAACTTGGGTCAAGTCCCAAAACCTTTCTCCAGGTTATTAGCGCCTTCTAGTTCTCACCTTTCTCTCAGAAATAAGCAAAAGGACTATATGGGCATGCACTTTTCCTTATTTCAGAGAATCGAGAGGAAATAGCACTGATTGTACTAGGATTCTCTGGGCTTGTAGGCTGAACCATGTGCACATTTTTAGCAAAAAGGACTTTATGGGCATGCACTATTCCTTATTTTAGGGAATCGAGAGGAAATGGCACTGGCTGTACAGGGATTCCCTGGGCTTGTAGGCTGAACCATGTGCAAATTTTTAGCAGGTCTAAGCAAAAGGACTTTATGGGCATGCACTATGCCTCATTCTAGGTATCAGGGAAGAAATAGTAGTGATTGTACAAGGATTCTCTGGGCTTGTAGGCTGAACCATGTGTAAATAGCACAAGTTGACTGATGGTTTCGGCTTTCTCCGCCAAGAAACGATAGCACCATGGATAGATGCCATCAATCAGGAGAGAGGGATGGAGAGGGGTGATTGTGAAAAAAGAGGAGGGAAGAAAGTGAAGAGAGATGGACAGATAGATGGGGGAAATAGAGGCAAGAGGAAGCTAAGGATCTCAAGGAAGGAAAAAAAAAATTATCAGATAAGAGGGAAAGAGAAAATTAGGCACAGCTCCATGCTAACATTTATGCCAGCTAGTCATTTAATGGATATTGTTAACAATTCTTCAGGGCACAAATGTTGAAGTATGTGGTCTGTCTGAAATTTAGATGGTCATGTGCTCTTGTACTGCTTTTAATACTTACAATTCAATTCAATTCAATGCAATAATGGTTTATTCATCCAGTCAACAAGATGTATTGTGTGTATCATATCTCCCGGAGACCATCAGACACTAGACGTTTCATGTTTACATGTGATGATGAATGGACATGCATCTTTTAAAAAGAAATGTATATCTGAACAGTATGCACAATGAAAGTAGACCTGAAAAGGTGGAACCAAGTGTAAAGAATGACAGAATGGAGAAGAAGTTGGAGAAAACGCATCACACAAATAAACATACTGAAAGACAATACAGAGAGAGAGAGAGAGAGAGAGAGAGATGGGTAGAAAGATGAGGATGAAAGGGAAGAGAAGAGAGAGCTGTACTGCTGGTCCGAGGCATCCGTAAATGTCAGACCTGTCCACGGTTTGTTTGATTAGAGAATTTGGGGGAGATAATTGAGATAGGTGAGAGAAGACAATTAGAAGATGATGAGTCTGTGATGCTTGGCAAACATGCCCTCCGTATCTCAGCAGTGTGATGTCATCAACATAGCAGTCCTGAGAGAATATTTCATCAAGCAAATAAACCATTTGTTTACAGTGGAAAAGATGGACAGTAGGTGATAACATTTCCTCCCAAACTCTATATTGTACAGTATCATGGCTGCCAATAATTCCTGTTTTGAAGAAATGATTCCTAATTTTTGACCTCAACACAAATGTTATCAACCCTGGATTCCTCTAATTTTCTGAAAATGTATTAACATACATTTTAGAAATAAGGGTCCCAATTTGTGACATTCTTGGTGTCCTGCTTACATATGAGACACACAGGTTTTCGTGGCTCTGAGTGTAAGATGCCAAATCGTGGATTAAAACTGCAAAGTGATTCTGAGCATAACCTTGCATCTTCACTGTTAGAATTGTACTCAATCTTACTCCACTATTTGTCTCTACCCAGAGCCACAAAAAACCAGTGTGTTTCATATGAATTGGGACCCTTATTTCTGGAAATACCCATGTGTGTAAAAAGGATATGAAATACATTGTATTCCTCATTTTGCCTCAAGATATTCTTAATTTTTGCTGTGAAAGGTGGGCAGGTGTGCAGTATATATGTTAAAGAAGCAGCATTTTATGATCATTTGATGATCATTTGCTGAAGTATGACGTTGAAATGGCCAAACCAATCTTTTTGCAGTATCAGTACTGTAGATGAAGATGCTGTTATCTTCCTCTGATGTGGAAGCATTTTGCGCTATTTTCGATAAGCACTAGTCACGATTGATGCCTGCCCATGTGCTCACTGTATTGGAAGTCACCATTTGTTCCATCCATGGATCCATGTTTCAACTCATAGCTCCATGGTTACATTTGAAGACCCCTTGGCTGTTTCTGATCATCCTTCCTCAATGAAAGTCTCCCCAGCCTCCTGGTATCATGAAATTTGGAATGCAGTCTGTCTGCTGTACCCCTTTCACTTCAAAAAATTAAACTGCCTGTTGAAGCATCGATTGTGAGGAAAGCTCTTAATGAATGATTAATTCTTAGAAATTCAGTTATGAACACTCGCAATGAATGAGTAGATATATAATCAAATATTGTCTGCATATTGCAAGCAAATTATGATCCTCTTCAATTATGTGTTTATTTGATATTGACTTTACCCATGGTGGACCTACATGTAATCTACAGCTTGGAAATTCCCCATGCTCAGCCTGATTAGTGAAATTGCTTCCTTTGCCTCCAAACCTGGAGGTGTCACAATGTTCTTAATTTTGTTCATGTTGGATAATCTAGCTCAATGTTGACAACCCTCTGGCAAAACCTTCCTTTCTTTTACTCAGATTATGTTTCAATGTCATGTACGTGGATAAATCAAATTCACAGTCGACGGTCCGCAACCCGGACGCTAACTCCCTTCAGTAATTCCATTAAGTTTTAATATCTAAAGAAATCCTGTAACTTCAGCAAGGCTTTGCCTGGGCCATGAGTGATACAATTCTCTTCTTAGCTAACATTTCATCCCTTTAGGCTCAAGCAAGCTATGTTGTTTCTGCTCATAAACAAATATTCAGGCAGCTCAAATATCACAAGTCTCCTAGAATTCGTGAATGTCCGTGTGTAATTTAAACACAAGGACACCACCAGTTTTTTTCCCCCTATGGTAATGTTCTTTCTATCTAATTAGACATTGTTCTGTCTCAGTCCTGAAACTGAGATTGTTTTCTGAGTGACAGATGGCAACTTTGAACTTGTCCCTTGGATCTTCAGATATGTTGTCAGGGTTTGTTTCCAAATAGAAGCCCTCCATATTATATGGTACCTTTGTACACCTGAAATAGATAGACATTGTATATCTAAGTAGTAGAATAGTCTTGTAGGTTAAGTATCTTTTCAAAGGTATGAAAGAGCCCTGAAATTCTGAAAAGGTTAGCTCCACATAGAGCTCCGAGGGTTGAGATATCTAGAAAGGTGTGCAGTTTAAAGAACCTTTTACATTGCAACTTCACTGTCATTCATGTAAGGCCCATAACAAATTATTTTTGTAGTAGACTGATAGTCAAGTAAAGAGTAGTTTGAATACTCGCATGTCATTTTGTCTTAATCTATCAGCCCTTTCAGACACACCATGTTATTCTATATTCATACGACGTATGGATACATGATGTATTGATATGAGAGCATTCAGACACCACTTACCGTTATGCGATAATTGTATGGCAGCATTCAGACCTCGCGCACTGTCAGGTTTCATGGGAAGCTCATGAATACATACGAGTCTCTCGCTTGCGCAGTACGAACTTTGTGTGGGCTTTGTGCATTGTGTTTATATTTTGTGTTGGATTCATCTGACAGTTCGTGCTACTTATACAATGTATGGATATGACAGCATTCAGACACAAATATACGTTGTATGAATATAGGATCATCGTACGAAACCATACTCATACCATCGTTTTGATATACGATGTATGAGATACAACGTATCAATATAAGAGCATTCAGACACATAAAAATGTCCTATATCCATATGAAAACTCTCTAGTCTGAAAGTGGGGATACACAGCAATTAACCCATTGAATACTAACCTTGAGATAGTTTTGTTTGTGGTCTGTGGGAAATGTGCATCATATTAAAACTTGAATCGAGTCCAACAGGGAAGGGTTTTGTTCTGCTAAGGGGACATAAAATCTTCAGAGAGGTGTGCAACTCTGGTTGTAGTTTACTGGAAATGTGCGTCATATTAAAAAATTTAATCGTGTTTCAGCATGGAAATGTTTTGTTTTGTAAAGGGGATATAAAATCTTTGGAGAGGTGTGCAGTTACGTAGACTTTTCAGTTGATCGTCATTGTCATTCATTTCTAAGAAATACAGAGAATAAAAAAGGAGAGATCAATATGAAAATGTGTGTCATGTTGAAATTGAATCGTCCAATAAGAAAGGGTTTTGTTTTGCTAAGGTAGTATTTGTGCAGTTGTTTAAAGTAGCTTTTCATTACATCATCATTGTCGTTCACCATTTCTAAGAAATGCAGTCTAGAATTAAAAAATGGAGAGATTAATATGCTTTCCCTTGGAGTCAGACCTTGGGATGATTCCCAGTGCTCCATCATGAAATTCGGCCTAGTTCCATATGATTTATGGTGATTATGGTATGTACATGTAATTAGGTCAAATGTCACTTCTAGCATGCAGGCTTTTCAGGCATTATGAAGTGGATCATTAGTCAATAGTTCGAGGCTTAGAACTTCAAACTGTGTCTTCAAAAGCAATCATTCTGAGAATGACAGTTAAGGTGGATAGGGGTCCATTATTCTTCCAATTTGTATTTGCAGCTGCAGTCATAAATTTGACTTAAACATTTTTGAAACTGTTCCTTTCCCCTAATATTGGCTCTAACAAAAGTGGAAGTAGATCTGTCTGTGTAAACTAAGCCATCTTAATAGTTTTTACAACACATACCATAAACTGAGCACAGGATTGATATTTTCCTGTGAATAGTATTTCTATTTCTTTGTACAGGTACATGTTTTTTTCCTTAAAATTGTAAAATTATTTGTAATTGTCATTCTATCACTCTACACATCCATCCACTTATATGATTTAATTCAAATTTTATCTTATTTCTTCTGTTTGCCATAGGTTGCTGATTCTGAATGAACAAGCTAAAGAGGAGAACCTAAGAAGCCAATGTCTTGCCCAGTTACAGAGTTTGACACGGAGGATTGAAGACTTGCCAATCGCTGACAATGTAAGTTCAACCTACCTTAACCCATGGAATGCGATTTGATTTGATTTTACCCGTAGACCCCAGCCAGAGGCTTAGTATTCAGTGGGTTAACCTAATCTAATCAATAAAGAGAACCTTTATTTGTAATGATGTTACATATACATAAGCTTATGTGTAGGTCCAGTGGCAATCCAAGCAATAATTTCCCCTGGGAACACACTTTCTTCAAACAATGATGTTACGTGAAAGGAAAAGAACATGTAGCGCCCTAAATTATCATGTGTAGTGTATTTTATGTACATGGTTGTTACTACTTTTTGTGCGGTATTTTGAAGAACCAATCGTGATAGTTGTATTTTATTGAAGCCATTCGAATGGGCGTATGCGTAAATGCAAGCAAATGTATTATAACATTGCAGAAAGGTATATTCATGCTAATTAAAAAGTTGGAAACTATGAAGGCATGCATGTGGCATGTGTTTTGCAGTAGAGAAATTTAACGACATACAGAGAGAACAAAGAATCTCCCATTTTATCCTGGTGTTTACATGGTAGAAGGACAGATATAGAATCCCTGTGTGGAATCAATAGGGTCCGGTACATGTACATGTCATGTTTGGTATTCAACCGGACGTAATCCATCAGCAACGGCTTCAGGAATTGACGCAAGTCGGAGATATGATACATAATACATGTAGGTTAGCAGGAGAATGTCTCCATCCAAGAGGTATGTGGAGTGTCTGAAGAGTCCTTGGTGAAGAATCTCAAATACTAGAATGAGATAAGACAGACGCCATATCAATTCAAACTACATATTCTCGTTTTTGAGATTGTGTTGTTGTTCATGAATGCAGTATGTCTGGAACCCTGTAATATGCTGTTTTGTAAATTCAAGAAACTGGATGCTTCTCCTGCAAAATCTGACTATGTAAAAAAACTTGATGACTGCAATGAAAGTCTGTCCTCAACTTTTTTATTAACTTAAATGAAATATTGCATGATATTATCCTCTTTTAAGACTGTAATGAAGAAAATTCATTTGAGACTACCCACAGTTTGGAAAATTAATGTGTCTTTACACAAAAGACATGGCTACAACACTTATATCATTTTAGTTTTGTTTTTTTTATTCCTTACACTTTTTTAGAAAAAAGAAATAATTGCAAGAATTCATTGGGCTAATGCCAGTACTATTCATTATCAGTATTACTTTTCTTGATGTACAACAGTACTCCCTTCAGACTGACATGTCACGGCGCCAGCTGGAGTATGAAGCACGCCAGCTGAGAGAGCTGATGCAAGAGAGGTTAGGGTCGATGGAAGACATCGCAGCCAGGCACCGAATGCGCATGCAAAGGCTTAGTGCAATTGAGTATGAGCTCAGGCAGGTCCAAGAGCAGCAGCAGCAACAACAACAGCAGCAACAACAACAACAGCAACAACAGCAGCAGCAACAGCAGCAACATCAACATCAACTGTTAGCGCAAGTGTGGGAGCAGGGTGGACAGGTATGGCATGAACGAGCCTTTTGTCTGTCTGGGTTTCTGTCCTCCAGTGGAAATAAAGATAAATGCAAAAAATGCAGCAATCATCCTGTAGACTGATTGCTTCAACCTGAACCTGTGCTTTGATTTGTTTTGCCATTGGAGAAATCATTGTAGGTGGATGATACTCTTTTTAATCAGTGTTGTTTTAACAACTAGATTTTTTGCAATCACAAGAATTTTGTCAGTATGTAAGGGTTTCATTTTTGATATGTTTATCATGCCTGTAAGGTGACACAATGGACATTATGTGATTATGTCTAGATATCCTCCATTTTTGTTATCACTCATCTCTGGTCACTAATCCCTGAACTTTTTCATAGTATGTAGGTGTAAACAAAGTAGATGTATAGTAGTGATTGGATATTCCTTGTCAAAGTGGCAAAATTAAAAATTCAGCTTTTATAGATGTGATGTACATGTAGGCATAGTCCTATCAATTTTTTCTATAATTCATTTAGATACAGATTTATATTTTGTATTGAACTAACATGTTCAGAGAATATTATATTGAAATGTACATATTTTCTTTATTTTTGAAATTATGATATGCAGGCATCCCTTTCTGATGATGCTTTGAGGTTAGTGTACAGTCAGAGCCTTAATGCTGCAGGTGGTGGTACAAACAGCAAGCGATCGTCAGCCAGCTCCCATGACTCTAACTCTCACGGCAGTCCTGCTTCCCATCGGCGGGCAGCCAGCCTTGTTCTTGATGCCAAAGCAGACTTTGGTCTCAGCGGTTCCCCACCAAACGGTCTAAGACCAAACCATACCGCTTCCACGCAGACTGCCACAGATAGCCCCTATATACACTTGTCGAATGATGGATCAGTGCAAGCGGGTGGCATGCAACAGCAGCCACAGCAGCAGCAACAGGCACTGCCGCAGCAGCAACAAGGCCAACAGGCAACGGGGATCGGTCCAGCCTGCCCCCCAAACTTCTTCCATGGGGCGTGGCCGTTTTTGAACAACCTCCATGCAGGTGGGGCTTTGAATGGAGATACAATGGAACAAGTCCTTGGAAAAATCCCCTTTGGTGTTGCTGGTAGTGGTAGTAGTGGTAGTGGTGGTGGTAATGGTACAGGGAGTGGAAACGGAGAGCAGGAAACGTCTAGTGTCATGAGCTTTGGATCATCGTCCTGCTCAGGTACAGGACCTAGGAAGGGCTCAACTGCAGGTGCTAACAACCAACAACTTGGTGTAAAGGTAATATGTTTGAAAGTATTAAAAACAAACACTTCTCATTTGGGATAGGTATTCGTGATGATGCTACTGTGAGACATATTGGCTTGCAAGCCAATACTGTAAACGTGGAATATTTAGTGGAAATTTTCGCACATTTCAAGCGACATGAAATTCGCACGAAAATAAAAACACATGAATATTTTTGTTTATGTATTCTTTTGCCCATGAGCCTAGTGTGTCGGCAAAATTAAAAACACGTGAAATTCACCTTACTCGGCCGAGCGCGAAAAATTAATGCCATGAAAATTTCCACTTTTACAGTATTTATCATTCCTACTAATGGAAATTGTTGTGAGCCCAGCAGACGGGCAACGGATATACATGCAAACATACATTCCCAGTTTTCACTCGTCATGACTCCATCTATGCAACACATGAGTCCGTACATCATCCATATTGTCAAAAATAATAGCTTTTTACCTTATCCATTAAAGAGAAGGTTGAGTTCTGGGAAAGGTGAAAAATAATTTGTGAACCTTCTCATTCCTTTTATGTCAGTTTGGAAAAACATCATAGTAGGAATGTCCCCTGAAAAGGATTGCTCCTCAAATCCACTTATTTTCGAAATATAACGAGAAATAGCTGAAGTGTTCGGGCTGAACATTCATGCCACATGCGTGTGCAATCCCATATGCCCATTTCTGTGTGAAGTGCATGCGCTTTTCAGCATGATTGGGTCAATTTCTTATCATTTTGATGATTCCTTAACCTCACAGTATACACCAATTCTTAGGTAAACGTGATCAACCTTCCCAATTGCTTTGAGATAGTTTCTCTCACAATGTAATCACATGATCAGAAATCAACTTTATCTTTAAAACCGAACAGTTTAGACATTTGACCAATATTTTTGTTTTTACCCTTCCGCCAAGCACACAATGAAACAATAATTTTCTTCCAATTTAGTTTGGAGAAATACTACATAAGTTTCATCTCTCTGTGTTGATAGTTGAAGAGTTAGAATACGATTTATGTAGTTTTTGTTGACGTCACTTAAGTTCCAGTTATATTGTATCATGAAGAATTACACCTTCTTTTTTTGTGTGCATGAATTACCTTTCAGTTCTGAGCATTGTACTTTGTTAGCCTGCAGACCTCTATTCAACTATATCACCAGAACAGTTTTTTTTTGTTGTTGACATGTTCATTCTGATATTGGGTGAATTCAAGTTCGGTGTTGAAAGCTGGTGTTGGTGTTGGGGCAAAACTAG
The DNA here is from genome assembly GCA_025618425.1 of Heliocidaris tuberculata. Taxonomy (NCBI): domain Eukaryota; kingdom Metazoa; phylum Echinodermata; class Echinoidea; order Camarodonta; family Echinometridae; genus Heliocidaris; species Heliocidaris tuberculata. The sequence goes on from CM046832.1 coordinate 30,870,428, forward strand.
CACCAGCCACAACACCGAACCCGAAATGAAGCTGGTGCTGGGATTGATTTCACTAGGTGTTGAGCTATCAATAATGGTATTGGTATTATTTTTATAAACCCGAATTCGGTGTTGGGGCTAGAATCAGCAGCCAAATTCACGCTCTCAACACCAACACCAACACCAACACCGAACTTGAAATCACCCATTCTCTTTATCCAGCTTAATAACCTGTCATTCATGTTTCATATTACTAGACCCAGACAAGTTCCTCCTATTGATTTCTTGTGTCTTTCATTGCCTTTCACCAGGTTGGGTTCGTGTACTCTTTGTTGTCCATGTTAGGATCACATGACAGAGATGACATGGCAAGCACACTGTTGATGATGTCCAGGTCTGCCGATAGTTGTCTAGCTATGAGGCAATCAGGTGAGAGATTGAGAATATTGTGGGTTGTACCAATACTCTGACTATGTGAAATTATATGGTCAAAACATTCTAGACAAATCATATAAAAGCCAAACACATGACATGCTTTTATGCTAAAAAGAGTTTCTGTGAAAAGAAGTCCAGTTTATGTGAAAAGCAGACATAGGTACTGGCATTAACCATTGAATACTAAGCTTAAAGTGATTGATTAACTTTGTGAAAAATTGTAAAATCAGCTCAAATGCCAGTGAATTGTGTGCAGTCCTCTAACTACATATATAATTAAGGATATGTGAAAGTATGAGAGAAAATGGAGCCCGTTTACTATCCTAAAAAAGAGAAAATCGCGATCAATCGCTAGCGCAAGTTGCTCGGCTTCTTCGCTGCGCTGTAGTCACAAAAACCAAGCACCAGCGCTTGGCGATTTCAGAGCGGGTTTCCAGCCCGTACGGTATTCTGTGATAGAGCGAGGTATACCAACCGTAAGAGTTCTTTAGGGTTCGGTGGTACTCTATCCCGACATCAATGTTCAATCGTAAATATCTTGATATATAAACGACCGATCAGCTTATAAAACTCAGGCGATTCCTGTCTGAGCTAAAGGTTTGCAATTATGATTACAGCATTAGCTGGAACAGTGATTTTTTTTTTCAATCCTGGGCAAAGTTAATCAATGCCTTTAAGATAACTTGGCTAGGGTCTATAGAAAATGTCTGTTTTCCCAAATAAAGTCATATGCAGCGAGTTATAACATGTTTTGAGGGTGTTTAGGGTAGATATTATTTTTCAGAATGTATGCTTAACACAGGCTGTTATAAATACAATGTACCTAGAAAATGAGCATAAACTTTAAAGGGTATTATGCAATTATAGTCATAATAGATACACATCTTTTGTTATGCCTGTAAGTTAAATCTATGTTTATTTTGGTGCCCTACCAGGTTGCATACCCCTCCTAATCCACATCCTGCATGGCACGGACCAGGAGTCTGTACTAGGGAACTTCAGGGGTAGCCAGAAAGCCAGGGACTGTGCTAGCACAGCCCTTCATAACATCGTTCATCTCAACCCTGATGAGAAGCGACGCAAGCAGGAGGGGCGTGTCCTACGTCTCCTAGAACAGATTAGGACCTACTGTGACACCTTGGTGGAGGCCGAGAATAAGGAGAGTGGTGAGTTTGAATGTTCCTATCTTCTCCTTCTTTACAGGTTATTATAGATTTCAAATCCAGGACATAGCACACTTCACAGGAAGAAGAGAATAACTACAAATAATTACCCACAAATCTCCCCAAAATATAGGATTTTAGGACTAATTTTTTTTTACCATTATTGCCTTTATTTCTTTAGTAAGCGAACATTGGAACCTTTATGTTCATTGTATTGTGAATGGTTTTGTTTTATTATCACCAATGTTCTAGAAAGTCAACAATGTCTTTGAAAAACTTCAAATTTAGTAAAGAAGTTTCCAAAATTGTAAAGAAGATTCAGAGTGTGTAAAGTTGATCATCCCTCTGTTTTGAAATACGCACAGAATGTATATTTTTATTTTCTGACACATCATCTTTGTTCCTTGACTTTAAAAAAAATGATAAATCTTATTTCCTTCCCCATCCTATCTCTGTTTTCCTTTCCTGTAGCAATTCGTTTCGACAGAAAAAAAAAAATTCTTTCAATGAAATAGTGTAAATGTTGAATTTTTATACAGGTTACACACATGGTTGGAACTCCAGGTTAAAATCATGATACATTGAGTCTTTACTCTGTCTCTTTCACATTAGAACCCAAATCAATAATTTTGTTCGTAGACTATTCCATTTCCTAAGTTGCATTCTGTTCTTTTCTATGATAGCATCAAGTCAGAATGCTTTACCAATGGATCACAATCCTGGTCCGGCCATGGCTGCTCTCATGAAGCTCTCATTTGATGAGGAGCATCGCAGTGCAATATGCCACCTTGGTAAGACTCTTTATATGCAGCTTTCCAAATTTAACCTATTCAATAAGATATGATTTTACCATGGACATCACCCCAAGTTACCTAGGGGTTATGATTAATAGGTTAACACTTCAATACTTCGGCAACTTTACTTTGAGATTTAATACATGTTTCAAAGACACTTAAATGTTCAGAGGTTTTTCTAAGTTGTGGTAAAACAAGAATACATTTGCTTGTATATGCTAAATCTACTCGTGGGCATATAACTATAGTGATGTTTTACATGTTGTGGTATTTGTACCATGAAGCTCATGTCTCAAAACAGTTATAATCATCTAGAGGTTTACCAAGAAAGGAAAAATATCAGATGAAGCATGTTAATCTTAAAGTATGATGAAATTATATTGCTCTGTATTATTACCTACAAGGTTATCATTTCAAAACAATATGTGGCCGAATTGTCAGTTATGACTTAGTCCAAGTTTGAATATTTTGTTTGCCACAAAAATTATTTAAAGGTCCTATACACAGCTATTGCCATGATTATATGTTATCCTTCAAACATATGTATTGTCCCTTTGCAAGACCCTTAGCTCTTGTTGTTGTTTATCACCAATACATCAATTTTTGGTCTATTATTGAATACAGGTGGCCTTCATGCAATAGCTGAACTCTTGCAAGTAGACTATGAGGTTCACGGAAGCAGCAATGATCAGTACACAGTCACTCTCCGACGGTATGCAGGGATGGCCCTTACCAACCTAACTTTTGGGGATGTCACCAACAAAGCCCTACTCTGCTCCATGAAAGGATGCATGAAAGCTCTAGTAGCCCTCTTGAGTGCAGAGAGTGAGGACTTGAGACAGGTAGCAGCTAGCGTCTTGAGGAATCTCTCCTGGAGAGCAGACATGGCCAGCAAAAAGGCTCTCAGGGAAGCTGGAGCAGTTGTGGCGTTGATGACGTGTGCCCTGGAAGTGAAGAAAGAATCAACCTTGAAGAGTGTCCTAAGTGCATTATGGAACCTTTCAGCACACTGTACTGAGAATAAGGCAGACATTTGTGCTGTGAATGGTGCTTTAGAGTTTCTGGTGAGCTCTTTGACTTACAGAAGTCCAACACGGAACTCAGCTGTTGTGGAAAATGGTGGAGGTATTCTGAGAAACGTCTCGAGCCACATTGCAACAAGTGAAAAGTATAGGCAACTGCTACGCAAGCATAATTGTTTACAAATTCTACTTCATCACCTAAAGTCATCAAGCCTTACAATTGTCAGCAATGCTTGTGGAACTTTGTGGAACCTGTCTGCCAGGAATAAGGCTGATCAGGATCTCCTGTGGGAACTGGGAGCAGTCAGTATGCTCAAGAATCTAATCAACTCAAAGCATAAAATGATTGCTATGGGAAGCTCTGCTGCATTGCGAAATCTCATGGCATCACGCCCTGATGTCCTGGCCACAGCGGATGGTCAGAAGGAAGGTACTCCAGGACTACATGTCAGGAAACAGCGAGCACTCCAAGCAGAGATTGATAAGAACCTGAAGGACACTTATGCCGAGATGGAAGGTAGAACTGACCAACATGGCATGCTTCAAAGCCAACAGCGTGCCTCTCTCAGGAATCGCGGCCATCGATCTCGGCAGCAGCATGGTCCTGACTACTCACCGGTCCCACAGCGCATCCCCATCTGGAACCCCAATGCCACTCCTTTACCTGACTCACTCATGAATAGCCAACAGAGGGCGCATTCACCAAGCAATAGGCATCATGGGAATATAATAAACTCACCAGAGACACGTAGTGATGATCAGTCCTTCCAGGAAGGGAAGACTAAAGACAGTGAAGGTCAGAGCACCACCAGTCAGCCTGGTTCAGTAGAGAGTAGTCCTGGCAGACCTCATGGAGCAAGCAGGATAGCACAGGTAAAAACTTGGTCAGCAACATAATGCATATCATAATAGTTCTAAATTAAATCATTTCAGCTTCAAATTACAATTTTTATCCTAGCATTACATTCTAATAAAAGCAGAATGAAAAATAAGACTTAGATATGACAGTAAATAATGATGATTATTGATAAGTAGGTTTAAATTGTAAATGACAGTGTACACAATCCTTCATTTTTAAAGATTATGTAAAAATGAAATATACATTATTTACTTGCATGTATGCAAAGCCCATATATTATACTTTAAATGTGTATTTGATTTTCTTGTAAAGAAAAAACAAACAAACATTGAATCCACTTGAGGTAATTTTCCCTTTCAATTGTCTTTCTTGAATACAGATCATGCAAGAGGTAGCTCAAGCTGGTCTTCCTAGTGACTCCAGTCCAGGCAGTGAGAGCCCAAGAAGAGAGTCCCTCGAAAGCAGGCTTCAATCTAGAAATGGCCACCAACAAAAACCAACATGTCCTCGTTCTAGCTCTTTCACTCACATGCCACCAGAGGGCTCCAACCTTTCAAGTCGGTCTAACTCCTACTGCTTTGGGTTTGACGGAGGGCACGGACTGGTGGCTAGGAGATCGTCTACAGAAAGCATTAACAGTATATCAAGTGATATCTTCCCTGCTGGTATCCATGAACGATTAGCCCAGAATAGATCGCAGATGGATCATTCTCAGTCAGCAGACAGCTCCCTGAACATGCACGGGACTGGACGAAGCCTTCAAAACACTTCAGCATTAGTGCACTCTGCAGATGAGGCATTTGGTACCAATATGGACTCTACAACGAATTACAGTTTAAAGTATTCTGAGGAAGATCTTCCACCAGGGATACATAGCCCCAAGAGAACGCCTCCTGAAGAGCATGGCTGTAAAGAGGGAAACTCGCAGCACAGCAGTGTCGAAGGAGAGCAGAATGAAGAGAGTTCGTCTCAGCCATGTCAAAAGTGCAATTCACCTCATAGACCTCGCGAGGGATTAGCTGTAGGGACTTCATATATCGCTTCTCAGCATCAGAGGCCATTTCCGCAACAGTATTCAGACCAGTCAGTATCTTCTCATCATAATGTCCTAGATCCAATGCAAGGATCAAGCATGTACTCAAACATGAATGACCGCGAGCCCTTCGCACAAGAGGATGAGAGACCCACTGATTTTTCTCAGAGATATGCAAATGATATGTCACACGGGGAGGATGCAGAGAGTTTTGGTTTTGTTCAGACATCTCTGGAGACCAACACAGGTGGGACTGTGTACATGAGTAGTGAGGAGCCAGAGGTCCGCGAAAGAAGCTACAACACGTCATCAAATCAGGAGATTCCTTCAAGTGTGGTATCTCAGTTTGGATCAGAACATGGTGGATCAAGACATTCTATAGCATCAAGTCATCATGAGGAGGAAGAGGCACCACCATGCAGCCATGATGACAACACAAAGACATACTGTGTAGAAGGTACCCCAGGCCCAATATCAAGATGCTCCTCCCTCAGTTCTCTTGATTTGAACGAGGAGCTGAATGAGGATGAGAAATCTAAAGATGAAAGCGCTCTTTCACCTGGCACTGACCTGCAGTCCACCACACCCCCAAATGAGCCCACTCCTGAAAAAGTAGTGAATAAGCAAGTTTTGCTACAGCTTCCATCTGATGTTCACCATCATGACGAAGTCCAGGAAACCCCTCTCGTCTTCAGTCGTTGTAGCTCAGTGTGTTCCCTTAGTAGCGATGATGTCCCAGACATCTGTGATGATATCAGCTCCATTTACACCAATAGTCGTGCAGCTAGTGGTTTTGTGAGTCCTAGTGAGCTGCCGGACAGTCCTAGTGATACAATGCCACCAAGTCCTAGAAGAACATCGCAGAGTAACGTCAAGGAGGATTTAACAAATGCCCCAAAACTTCCTGAAATGGAAGAAAAGCCCACCATGTATGCAACTGAAGGAACGCCAATTGATAATTCATGTGCTACGAGTCTAAGCGCTCTGACAATTGATGGTGATGTCAAGGCTACTGTTGCTAAGCGTCTTTTACCACCTGAGGGAGGTGAACAAAGTGAAAATGTAGGCAGCGGTGACAAAGAATCCAATAATGAAAAGAATGTGGAAGCAAGTGGGAATGAGTTTTCAGAACAAGAGCAGAGCCTCTTGGATGAATGTATTAATGCAGCAATGCCAGTAAGAAGGAAGGGAATACCAAAACCAACAAAGTCAAAAAGCAAGAGAGAGATAACCAGCAAGAAAATACCCGTCAGTCAAAAGCCTTCAGCCAGTAAACATGTCAGTTTTGAAAAATCATATGTTCCACCAACCACTGTTCTGCAGGATGTGCCAAAGCCTTTCTGTACAGAGGACACACCTGTGAATTTCTCTGCTGCCACTTCACTTAGTGATCTTAGCATTGAGGATATTGAGATTGAGAGTTCATCAGATGGAAAACTAATGATCACAAATCCAGACAGGAGTTCAATGGAGAAACCTAGTGGTATTGAATCTGACAATCAAGTACAGAGTTCTGGGGATCTTCTAACATGCATGGATGATGCTAAGTCTGAAACCAACTCTGTTACCAAGGAGGCAGAGGATTCCATGCTGCAGGAATGTATCAACTCTGCCATACCAAGGTCTAAATCTAGCAAATCTCGTTCTTCACTGCTTGCAAAGCACAGATCACCTCGACACATTGGAAAGTTCAGATCGCCCAAGGGTGTTGCACCTCGTAAGAGATTGCCAAGTGCTGATGTGCGACACAAGAGCCCATCCCCCATCCCTGAGATGAGCTCAGATACCAGATCTACTTCAAGCCAGGAGCCTGGCCAGGACTGGGGTAACAATCCGTCACCACCTCCCGATACTGTTACTACTTACTGCATGGAAGGAACACCTGGAATATCAAATGCTACATCTCTAAGTGACCTTACTTCTCCCATTGATGCAGAAGATGTCAATGGAAACATCACTTCTCAAAATTTACCTCAAAACAGAAGTACCTTAGCTGTTGGAGTCAGCATGGGGAGTACTCCATCCGATACACCTCGTGTTTTTGCAGTCGAAGGTACACCCATCAATTTTTCATGCAATGGTTCACTTAGCTCACTGAGCTGCGATGAGGATGCAGACCTAACTGAAGCTAAAGCCCAAATGAAAGAAGTGAGTAAAAGGAAACAAGCAGATGGAGGCATGAGTAGACAACAGTCAATGATACCCAAGCAGAGAACATCTTTCTCAAATCCCATTGAGCAAGTGCATAGTCCTGAAAGCAAGTATTACAGCATGGATGATTACCATAATGCAGAAGCTTCCAAGAGTGCAATGTCCCCTCTGGACTCTCCAAGGGTGTTTGCTGTGGAAGGCACACCTGGGATCATATCCAGAGCCGACTCTCTCAGTTCTCTCAGTTGTGATGAAGAAGATGCATCACCACATCAGGCAGATGAACAGGCAATTGTAGAAAAGAGTGCAAAAGAGGCACTAGCAGAGAAGACACGTACGTCCAGGATGGGCAGTAATAGAATGAATCACCTAGGCGAGGGATCTCTGGCTATGAGAAGACTGAGCTCAGAAGAAGCACCTTTGAGCTATGCTATTGAAGACACCCCAACTTGCTTTTCCCATAACTCAAGCTTGAGTGCATTAAGTGACAATGACGAGGAAGAGCGCCCAGACCTCACTGAAGAGTGGCACAATGATGAAGAAATTCAACCACAGAGGTCTGGTGGTAATGCTAATGGAATCAACAAGGATTCCCGCAGAGTGTTTGCAACAGAGGACACCCCAGTCTGTTTTTCGAGAAACAGTTCCCTCAGTTCCTTGGATGCAGAATCTGATGGAGATGCTGCTAGTGAACAGGCCTTGCTGGATGAGTGCATCATATCCGGCATGCCACAGTCAAAAGGCAAAAAGCCTGTCAAGAAAATAAATGGCAAGATTATTTCAGGTGATCCATCTCTGGAAGACGACGACAATTCTAAGGCCAATCAGGAAAATGAACCAAAACCTGTGAGAAGGGGTCCAAGAATCAGCAAACCATCAGATAGTGTGGAAGAGAAATCTGTTAACGAGGAAGAGGACGGGCCAAAAGGAATAAAAGGTGGCAAGAAGGTGTACAGAAGTCCCATTACTGGCAAGATCAGATCCATCACACCACCAAAGAGTGTAATGCCACCCAAAAGTCCTGCATCAACTAGGGGTGGCCTTGCTAAAGGAAGTCCAACAACATCAAGAGGACGGGGTGCTATTCGAGGTGCCAGGGGAGGTTTTGCTCGAAGTGCTTCTACCACTCCACCTAGGAGCACCACACCAACTGGTAGAGGAACCCCTCCTAGGACCACTACACCCCCTCGTACAACCTCACCTTTGTCAGCTGGGAGGACAACCACACCTCCGAGGACAACTTCACCAAGATCAGGAACTCCACCAAAGCTTACACCATCACCAAAAGGCTCAGTTGGCAGCAAGAGTATTACCCCTGTGCGAAATGCCACTAATTCAGCCCGTAGCATCACACCACCAAGGCCTGTGAGGAAATCCTCTCTTGACTCACAAAAGGATGGGGATGCTAGGAGTGAGACCTCTTCACGTCGATCATCGAAGGAAAGTATCAGCAGTATCCCTAAACCTAGACAAATAAAGCCCCAAAGTACTCAGACTAAGAACTCAGCAAGCAGTTCACCCACGCCCAAGCCCCCAACAGGTCGTGGCTCTCCTGCTGGAAAACCTCCACTTAGCTCAAATAGATCAGCAAGTCCAAAGTCAAAGATGCCTGTGCCTTCAAGATCAAACAGCCCTTCTAGCAAACCTTCTGCTTCTGTGAGTACTCCAAGAAAACCTCTGAACAAAAGCCCATCTAGTACCAAAGCTGTGGATAAGTCTCCTACTGATGCTGAGGAAGTAACTACACTAATGAAAAGCATTAGTCTAGAAAGTAATGAAGGGTCACCTGATTTAGATGATTGTGATCGCCCAGTTCTGCTTAAACAATCAACATTTACAAAAGATAGTGCATCACTTCCAGAACAAACTCCTGAAATGAATCCTGCAAGTGGAGACGAGAAGGTCCTTTCTCCTGTTCAATCAGAAGAGGCCCCATCAGTGACTGAAAGTGAATCAAGTTTGTCGGTTTCAAGAGGTGGATGGAGGAAGACTAGTAGTGGCACCCAGGGGTCGCAGGAGAGTCAAAAGTCTTCCGCAGGAAATAGGCCTGTCAGTAAGCCCTCTGGTATCTCAAGGATTACACCAAAGAGGACCAATTCTCCAGGTCTGCGGTCATCTGCTGCACGGTCTTCATCCCCAGGTCAAAGGGCAAATTCACCTGCAAGGAGGTCAGAGTCTCCTTCTAGAATGTCTTCAACATCTCAGCGCTCAGAGTCTCCATCCAGAACGTCAACAACTTCACAAAGTTCAGTGACTAAGCAGAGGACCATTCCACAAGCCAAGGGACCAGTGTCCATACAAAGGAATAATTCAACAACTTCCAAAATCAACACGGGTCTACAGAAATCTGGTGGTGTGAATAAAAGATCAGCATCTCCATCTGGGGTGAAGACAAATCCAAATGTGAATGGAACTCGTTCTAGTACACCCCCAAAATCCACAGCTAGCAGACCTAATACAAGACCAAGTAAACCTGGGACTACTGCAGTAAGAACAGGTCCCCAGCCATCCAGGACAGCCTCTGCTAGTCCAAAGCCCTCGGGTGCCTCTACAAGAGCAGTACGAAACAAACCAACAAGTAGGCCTTCATCTGCAGAAGGATCCAGGTCACCAGCTGTAAACAATTCATCTTCTAAAGAGACTCCTCCTCCGCAAACCCCATCAAAATTTGGTACATTCACGAAAAAGAAAGGACATTCCAATGTTGAAATGAATGACGACAAGAAAGAAGCAGATTCAAAATCTGGAGAAAGTGATATTGTGAATAAAAGTGATCTTTCATCTGATGATCAGAAAAGTTCATTACAGAAAGCTAAGGATCTGTGCAAGGAACTCAACATACCTGTAAAAAACTGTGGAGGTAAAATTGTGTCTCCGACACGTGAGACAGCAGAAGGCGATGGTATCTGGATGAAAAGGGCTGAAGATGAGGTATTGTCTACCAAGGACTGTGCATCTGTCAGTATTAACTCCTCATCATGTCACAGCAGCTCATACAGTTTGAGTAGCATTTCCACCAATCATCAGGTTGGGAGCCTTTCCCGACAGAAATCAGCTCAACCTGAATTGCCCAGTTCAAAAAAGTCACCAGCAGTGAATACAAGGAGAAACATTTTTCCATCTCTCAATAAAAACTCTAATTCAAAGTCGTCCAGTAAATCAAGTCTAGACTCTTCTAAAAGTGGAGGCAAATCTACTCCTAAATTGACATCCAAGCAGAAGCATGAATCAGAAGCAAAACCAGAGGAGAAAAAAGAGAAAAAAGCAGATAAGAAAAGATTTTCATTTCTCAAATTGAAACTCGGTGGAAAGAAATCCGACAGTGATAGTGAGGGAAAGGAAAAGAGCAAAGGTTTTTTCTCAAAGAAGGAAAAAAAGTCACCAAAAAACTTGAAAGTTCAGACCAAGCAGAGGACCGAGTCAGAGTCATTCGCTGAACAGGTGCTTCCCAGCCCTCCTCTGGCAGAACTAGAACCTGATCTTAATATTAGTGGGGCTGATCTGAACTTTGACAGGCATCTGGATGAGCTGGAGGCTTGGAATAGTGACAATGATATCGACAAGGAAGTTATGCCTGATGAGTTTGTAGAATGGGACAGTGGTAGTGATATCATGAAAGAAGAAATGCCTGAGGAATTCATCGAGAGCTGCTCGGAAGTGGACACAGGTCCTACTACTCCAATGAGCCCTGGGGTCACCACTGGACCTGTAAGAGGCGAGATTCAGAATGACCCAAACGGACAGCGGGGAGACTTCTCCCCACACTCTGAAACTGGTAGCCTTTCCCCAAACGGGCTATCGGGGGACTGTATGTCCCCCGTAGATGAGGAAGTCCTCTCAATGGAAGCGGAAGAACAATACTTCTACTCGGAAAATAGACTGAATTCTTTCATCCGTCTAGGTGACGACAGCAAAGGTGAAATGAGCGACACATTTGTTGAAGGAGAGCTGAGCTCACGCCACAATATACAGAACCAGCGAAGTCGTAGCCTATCAGACACCACTGTTGATCAATCTCCACACAGACCCCAGAGGTTAAAGCTGCCCCAGAAGCCATTTGGTATTCATCAGAATGACACATCTCCATCTTCCAACAATGTCGTACCTGTCCTGGTATCACCCTATAACTACAGCCCAAACCCAAATCGAAAGGGAGAGATCGACACCAACTGCTCTGGCATGGGGTTTCATAAAGATGACAGTAGTCGCAGTAGTTCTGAGGTTGTTAGCCCCACAGGATCAACAAGAGTAACTACTGTTTAGTAGCTGATCCATTGTGTAATCCTATTTTCAAAAACTTGAGATCTAGTTCCTCATGATGTGCTTTAATTTCATGATGGAATCGATTTTGTCTTTATGTTGTTGAACACCTCTGTTTGTGATTATACAAAGAAAAAGAAGTGCATTGGAAAATTGAATCTTACAATTTTTGGCTAAAAGATAACTTTCAGGAAATTGTGATATTTTTGCACAAAGTTTTTTTCCTCTTTTAAATTTTTTTATTAAACTTACTAGAATTTTCTTTAATAGTCCAAAGCTTGGAAATATGTTTGTCTTTGAAGAAATCATTGAGTTCATATATTCATTATATTCAATTCCTGTACTTCAGAACTCAGTAAAATTAAGGATGTTTATCTTAATGAAATGAGTGTTCTGTGGATGGAACTTCAAGTTGGCTGGATTTTTTTTATTTGTTTTATTCTTTTTTGCAATATTAGAGCATGTGTTGTGTTTTTGGATACATTTCATTTCCAGTTCTTGCAATAGAGTATTGGCCTGCAAACTCTCCATTATGCTTAACTACAGAATTTGGTCACATTTGCAATTAGCATACATGTTTGATTAATGTTGAAAGAGTGGCTCAGTGGTAGAGAAGTGGTCTTGTTACTGGAAGGACCCAGGTTCAAAACCAAGTTCAGTCTGCTGGGAATAAACACTTGTCAGTCATCGTGCTTAACAGGCCTGCATTTTCCGAGTCATATACTTGCTTACATAGGACCCCCACTTGAGCTGCTCCATTTAACATCCAGTTTAGGCATCATTCCGCATCAATATATATTTTTTGTTTAACCCATAGCAGTTCAAAGTTTTCTTAATGTCTCAATGAATTATTTTTTCCTCCTCAAATGGGCACCAGTTATTCTTATAGTTAAACAACCAAAAAATGTATATTAAATTAACTAATGTGAATGAAGATTGATAAATTCAATTTGTACATGAAAATAATAATTACGAATTTTACACCGCATTTGCCAATATAGAGACTTCAGTGATCATTTACCAATTTGTACATGAAAATAGTGATTATAAATTTCACACCACCTTACCAATATTGAGACTTCAATGATCATTTACCAATTTTACATGAAAAAAGTGATTATGAATTTTACACCACCTTACCAATATAGAGACTTAAATGATTATTTACATTTAAATTCCTTGTATTCAAGAACAGCACAGGGTACTGCATAAAAAATGAACTCAAAATATTCTGTGATTTTTGCTCTTCTCAGCTTTATTGTGTCATTGCTAGTATTCTGGATCAAAAGATAATCCAAAAACATCACTAAATGGAGACACTGAACTGCTATGGGTTAAGTGTAAAAATAGATTCACTTTGCAGACCCTGTGTACACTGTCATATTTCATGATGCTGTGTTTATTTTGATAATCTTCCTGGCTATTGTAACCAAAAGATTTCAGAGATGTCCAGGCATTGTGGAGGGTCAAAACGGGTTCATTCAAGACTGTCAGTTTTGTGTCCACGATGTATTCAAGGAGAATTATAGATATTGAGCCATTTAGACAAAAGTTAACAATAAAAAACAGAAAGTTAACAACCAATGCGGAACAACTGACTTTATTGAGCCATTTAGATTTATTGTCCGTTGAAAAATCCATTTGGATTAGACTGGTGGTTTATATCTATGTATCAATATTTATGGTTGAATATGTGACATAATTGTTTTCCAGATTACAACTCCTTTTAATTAATCTTGCAAGATATGTTAATCATTGTTAGTTATATCACCAATAGAGGGTGGTAGATATGTTTCATTTACTCATACTTATTTGTGTTATCCTTATGTGTAACATACACAGGAACATTTATCATGTTTGCAAATACCTGCAGTCGGTCAGATTTATGTCATCTCCTTTGTTGTATGCTATTGTTTTGTTGGGGGGAAAAAAAGAAAGAAATATATCGACTGTCAATATCATAAAATTATGTTCCTATGCAAATGAAATTACCTGAACAACAGATGTGCAGTAGAAATACATCAATCTTTGCATCAATAAGATTATTTTTTAAGAGTGATTTTGATCTGAGGTTGTAACACAAGCTATTGAACTGCATGGTGAGGTTAATAATATGTTGTCTATCTGACAAGAAATATAGTAATCAGTGACAATATGTGTTCTTGAAATTTGATTCTCTATGTCTGGATATGTTTACAACAAATAGAAAAAAAAATAATAAAAACCCATTATCATTGCAGTCTTAATGTACCCCTTACATTTGTGAGTAGACCAACTTGCAGTATACTATGTATGTACCCATGTGATTTGATACAGTGTCACAATTTAGTATAAGAAGAAATGATGCAAAAGAAATGATTTGCTTTTCAAGTGCAAGTATATCCTCTATTTAAACTGCTAATTCTCTTGATTTTATTCACTTAATGTATACCTGATCAAGTATTTCATTTTGCTTCGTAGGAAGAGTGAGGAGGAGGAATATACGCAAAATACATGTATGTGCAATGTGTGGAACTAGTTTTGATTTGCTAAATTATTTTTGATAGCATGTCTCTGTACATCTTGTAACATGTAACTTATTTCGAGAAAGACGTTAGGATGGTATTCAGTCTGTCATTTGTAAAGTATCTACTCAATCTTAGGACAAACATATATAGCAGTATTTTTGTAAAGCATACTGGCCTGTATACTTTCGATACGTTTTTTGTATATAAAAGCATCCAGAACACTAATTCACTCTACCTAATTCACTCCATATATTCAGGGAAAATATTGTGTGTGTTCGGAGCCAGAAGGGCATTAACTCGAGTACTTGACACAGAGTTAACTCCCTTCTGGCTCTGAACAAACTTTATTTACATTGTAGTAAAGCAGCATATGTATATTCAATTAATTCTGCTCTGTAGGGATGCCAATGCCAAGCTGATTAGCCAAACTAACTTTGTAAAAAAAAAATAATAATTAAAAGATAGAGAAAGAGAGAGAGAGATGTGATTCACTTTAAATCTAGAAAACATTTGTGAATCTTGACCTTCATTCTTACTACTATCTCTCGATGAATAATATCAAATGCTATCGATAATGATAAACAATTGTTCTTGCCTAATTATGTTAAGACTATTAAAACACTGATATAATTTAAAACAAAAAAATTAATTCAAGAGTAATAATCTTAGTAACCAAATCCATCTGTGTATGTACACTGGATGTATAATTTTGATTTGATTTTAGTCAAGGCTCTGACTAAAGTGATTATACCAGTGTTGTTTGAAGTTTTGAATAGCATTAGCAGTTATTTTACATGAGACATGCTTATCCATCATGATTCAGAAGTTTCTGGTATATACTTCAAATAACTTATGATATTATGTGTTGATATTAATAACGTTGAATAGGCCTTTTCCAAGTAATTTTTTGATATTACTACTAAGACAGATCTTTGTTAATATTGTAATTTGCCTTCAAATCATTTACAAGTCATGTAATTGATTCATGTTATGAACAGTAGGTGCAAAGTAAAATAATGTGTTGGTTTGTTTTTGTTTTTGTTTTATTTTGTTTTGTTTTTGTTTTGTTTTGTTTGTTTTGTTTCGTTTTGGTTTTTTGTTTTATTGTTTTTTTTTTTTGTTTTTTTTTTGGGGGGTATGAGTTTATTTCAAGTTTATTTATAAAAGCATGAAATGAAATACAGTTTAATGGGGTAATGCATGCAATGCAAGTCTATCAATACCTGGTGCTCAGTAATGCATGGAGAATGTGTAATCATGTAAATAAATTAAGAAGACTTTTCACATTTTGTCATTTGGGTAATACTTTGACATTCAGTGAAGTTCCCACCAGAAATCAACTTGCCAATAAAGGGTTAGGAAGAAATGAACTTTTAAAGAAACAAATTTGAAAGGAAAAAAAAAACTTGCTATGTAGATAAAACAAATATTGCTGCATAGTGTTTTTCTGTGTATCGAGAATTGTAGAGGTTCTAATCTAATATGTAAATGAATGTATCATGAGTTATACAGGAGCTTTTCTCAGATGAATATTTTAGGGAAATCTGTGTACATGTAGTGGGAAGTTTCTTTTGTAATGTATCGCTCTGCTTACACTGGATGCATGAAACTAAAAAGTTTTTTCACACAAATCTAGATATACTCTGTACAAAAAAAATGTAAGTATGGCAGTGAGATTACGATTGTAAATGTAGAGATATTTTGTAACCAAAGACAAAGAGCTCTTTTAGAAATGGAGGGAATTTAGCTTACTTTGTTCAAAAAGTAATTAATCTATTAAATATGTCAAAGAATAAAAGAAACATACATTTTGTGCAAGGAATGAATATCTATCTTCAACTTGTGTGAGGAACGTACGAAATGTTTTTCTTCATATTTCAGAAAAGATGATTTATATTTACAGTACTCTGTATTTAACATATGTCCATGGATGTCTTGTAAAGATAAAGTTAAAGTGAGAAAAAAAATGAAAACATGTTAGGCTGCTCATTTTATGATCGTTCTCTTGAATGTACAAAATGAGAGAAAAGAGGAAATAAAGATAATAATGTGATTCAAAAACGAAAATGTCGATTTATAACATCTGTTGCAGAATTTTTGTATTGGAAGCGAGAGGATTTAATACCCTAATTATTTTCTATACATAATGGCTTATAAATGAACGGGACAATAATCCTTTATACAGTGGAACCTCGTTATAACAAACTCCTTGGGACCAATGAAATTATCTCTTTATATCAAAACCTTGTTATATCAGGGCTAAAAACAATGGAATACAAAGAAGTGGGATCAGCAAAATTACATTGTTGCAATGAGAGTTTGTTATATAGTTAGGTACACAGACGGCTCCTCATGGGAAATAGTGTTCACTTTTTTTTCAACATAGATTCCCATGTAAAATTTAATGCTGAAAACGATGGCATCGACTGATTTTTGATAAAAAGTGCCCAAAGTGCCCAAATTTTATGTTTTAGTGGCCCGCCATTGTTTTAATGCATTTCAGAGCCAACCTTGGGGCTAGAAACGTTCGTTTGGTGTTGAAAACCCACTATAAACAGTAAAATGAAATACGGTAGTGGTTAAGACCGACAAAGACCTCAGGGGCCCTGCATTTCTTCTAAAAGGGTCCAAAGGACCAGTTACTCACGAGAGTCGAAAAGAGTGCTTTAAATGCTTTTCTCGAGGTAATAGGAGCTCAGTAAATGGCTATTTTGATATCAAAATACAATGATACATTGTGGGTATGATAATATGGTGGCCAAATAATGTGTTAGATGCCCAAATTCTGATTTTAGAGGGCCAAATGTAACATAAATGATTATCGAGCATTAAACTACAGTGGCATGACATATTTTCTTTCTAACACGATAAAAACTACTTTCGAAAAATAAACTCAAGGGCAATTTCAAAGGCCTATTGTACTGCCCATAGAGATCTTGTTCGGATTACGTAATACGCCATTGTAATGTTCGCACATTTCTAAAGGTGATAGACAGGGCTATTGAAATTGTCTTGAGTTTAGTTTTCGAAAGTAGTTTTTATCGTGTTTTCTATAGATATTTGAAATTGTATTCTACAAATAGTATTTATCAAATCAATCAAGATTACATCATTTTGGGGGCACCTGAAAGGACATGACAGCCCTGAACCTCTTTATTACGGCCCAATTGAAAATGCATTAAAATCATATATTTCACCGACTAACATCAAAACATATGCACATAATATGCCGAACTTACTGGAGTGATAGTATACTATTAATACATGGTTGGGAGTGCTTTAGTGCGATCCAGCAACACAAAGGTTTTTATCGTGGTGTACTAACGCACGAGGCGTAGCCGAGTGTGTTAGACACCACCATAAAAACCTGCGTGTTGCTGGATCGCACTAACGCACGAACTCACAATCATGTATTAATAGTTTTATAAAACGGGTCTACAATCTTAGTGTTTTCTTACAATCTTAGTGTTTGATCCGGATTAGCCGTGCGTTAGTCCCCTGGCCGTGCGTTAGTACTTTTTTTTTGCACGGTCACGTGGTGTTATTATACCAATCAGGATGGCTACATTCTTGAACCCGTTTTATAATCATGTATAATGAATAATACACGATGGGCACCTACAGCTTCCATTAAAAAGGTTTTAGGCCCATTTTCGTAAATAAGGGCCCATCAGACCATAGTCTTGCTCAAATAATGCAGTGAGCTTTAACAATATTGTTCTCTAAAGTGATATCAGTGCAAAGAAGTATTACAAAGCACCATAGTTTGAAATTCCAGCATTCCAGTAGAATATCTGAGTGCTGAAATCAAAGTTTGAAAATACCTTTCCAGCGAATATGACATGATTTGTTAAACAGTCCAGTACATATATCTTTTTGTGTGCTCCCAGAAAGAAAAAGGGCAAAGAATTTATGTAAATTCAAAGTTGTTAGCTTACTATTTGCACCCTCGTAGCCGAAGATTTTTTGGGGGAGGGGCAGTCGGATTGCGAACGGAATCCGTGCGGCCTTTGGGGGGGGGGGGGTGCGGGACCGGGGCGGAGCGCGGAAGCTTTGGCATCTCTTCATATCAAGAGTGAACATTTCCACTTGTCGATAAATATTATTGCTGTTTTGATACCCCATTTGAGTTAGCTTTGATATAAGGACTGCTGGAACTCGGTGATAAGAAACATTTTCACACTCATACAAATGGATAAATAACAGAACTTACATCCAGAAAAATGTATACAAGCTATACGTATATATCAGAATTATAGTGCAGGTAAGCAACTTCAATGGTTTTTAAAAACTGATATGGTAGAACGCTAGTTTTCTTCAATTTTATTACATTCTTTTCAGTGAAACCAAATATTATTCTTTAAAAAAAAATATCTTTTTTAGGTAAATTCATATGAAGACAATTCATTTCACAAAACATATTTTCATTCAACATAAACAAATTCTCGGTTCTAATGGTAATCTGAGGGGGCGGCGGTTTTTATACTGGTCACCCGTAATCTCATAAAAGGGCAGGCCTACATCTACATCATCTGCATCTACAAGATCACATTGTTGATTCTTGCCCGCAGTCAACGAGCGACTTTTCACCAGCGTTAGGGAATTGATTTTATTATTCCTTTGTTCTTCCCCTTTTCTCCCTTCTTCTTGCTTTACTCTTTTTCTTTTTCCATCTTCTTTTTTCTTTTCTTTTCTTTTTCTTTTTTTTTCCATTTTATATGAGATCTTAGCATTTTATCACCGTGTTTATCTAGGCCTTTGTCCATGAGGGGAATCTGGTTATCATTATTGTCTCCTCATAGCACTCTGATACACAGATCTATAAACATTTATATTTCCCTGAAACAATTGCTAATGGTATTGAGGGAAAATAGATCAAACGGTATTTAATATAGACTCATACTCTATGCATGCTGTAAAGTAGGATATTAAAAACAGCTCACACTCAATATAGGCCCTTTTCACTCCCCGGAAATATGTTTTATGGACTTTTATTTTAGCGTTCAAATTTTTCCTTAATTCAAAAAATGACGTATCCGGACAACTACCCCTAGGACAACTACCCCCTAGGGCTACCACCCGCTAGGCCGACTACCCACGGGACAATTACCCTCTAGGATGATTACCCCCCCCCCCCCCCTCCCCAGCTAACTACTCCCTAGGGCAACCACCCTCTATGACAAGATCCCCGGACAACTACCCCCACCCTCAGACAACTACCCCCTAGGACAACCACCCTCTAGGACAACTACCCCCCGGACAACTATCCCCCAGACAACTATCCCCTATAGACAACCACCCTCTAGGTCAACTACCCCCCCCCCCCCGGAAAAACGCTTATTTAAAATGATAGTATATACATAAACTAGTTTTTTTTGTGTGTGTGTGTGTGTTGTTTTTAATGCGATAAACTAGGTTTTATTGTTTGAGGCTGGAGTAGGAACAATTAAGCAGCAAGCATGAGCGAAAACAAACACTTCTCTTTTAATATAATTTGGTACGTTATTTTGGTTTTATTGTTGCAGGTCGGGGCAGAAATTGTGATTAAGGCCATATTAATTCTATTTTGGCGAGCGAGCGTAGCGAACAAACACAATCTTGTTCAATGTGATGTTAAGTCCAATTTGGGGTACTCTTCCTCGGGTCCGCTCGCTATTCATAAGGACCGCTATTCATAGAAAGCCGCTATTCATTTAACACGCATTATGAATAGCGGTCCTTATGAATAGTTATGAATAGTGGTCCTTATGAATGGAGGTCCTTATGAATAGCGAGGTAATTTGTCTATGGTTTGCTCGCTATTCATTTAGTCACGCATTATGGATAACGGTCCTTATGAATAAGTGGTCCTTATGAATAGCGGTCCCTGTGACTAGCGAGCTTACCCCCTTTTCCTAGAGGGTGTTTTGCCGGGGGTAGTTAGTTGTCCTAGAGGGTGGTTGCCCTAGGGGGCAGTTGTACTAGAGGGTGGTTGTCCTAGGGGTGGTTATCCGGGGGATGGTTGTCCAGGGGGTAGGTGTCCTAGAACTATAAAATGAATCAAGGTAGTTATAATGAAAAAAAAAGAGCGTATATCTACCAAACATCAGAGGATTAATCTAGAACATAGTCCTCAGCTTTTTTCATTTTCTGTATTTTACTAAATGGAATAGATCAACTGCCTAAATGTCTCGATTTGAACAGATGCCAAAGCCCCTCCCGCACTGCCCCCCCCCCACCCCACCCCAAAGGGCACACGCTCTGCGTGTGCTATCCGACCCCATCCGACCACCCCTCCTTAATTAAAATCCTGACTACGAGAGTGTAGATTACACTGAACATAATTAATTGCCTTGTTTTATCTTTATGGGAGTGGGAGTACACAAAAAGCTACGTATGGGACTGTTTTACAAATCCTGTCTTAGAATTTTTTCAGAACTTTGATTTTAGCACTCAAAGTTTGTCGTGGAATGCTGAAATTTCGAACTATGGTTGTTTGTACATACTACTTTGTACTGAGACCAGTTTAAAGAACAATTTTGTTAAAGATCACCGCATCATTTAGGAGGACTATGGGCCCTTTGATCGATAGACCCTTATTTACGAAAATGGGCCTGAAACCTTTTTTAATGGAAGCTGTAGGTGCTCGCCCTGTATATCTATTATACATGACTATCACCCATAATATCGGCACATCACGTAGCATATGTTTCGATAGTATGTACTAAGTCGGTGATATATATGATCTTTAATGCATTTTCACTTGGGCCGTAATTAATAGATTCAGGATCCCATGTACTTTCAGGTGCCTCCAAAATGATGTAATCTTGATTGTTTTGATAAATACTATTTGTAGAACACATTTTCAAATATCTTTAGAAAGATAATATGTCATGCCACTAGAGTTTAATGCTCTATAATCACTTATGTTACATTTGGCCCTCTAAAATCAGAATTTGACACACATTTGGCCAACCTATATTATCATACCCACAATGTATCATTGTATTTTGAAAACGATAAAAACTACTTTCGAAAAATAAACTCAAGGGCAATTTCAAAGGCCTATTGTAGTGCCCATAGAAATCAGTTTCGGATTACGTAATATGCCATTGTAATGTTCGCACATTTCTAAAGGTGATAGACAGGGCTACTGAAATTGCCTTCAGTTGATTTTTCGAAAATAATTTTTATCGTGTTTCTTATATCAAAATAGCCATTTACTGAGTTTCTATTACCTCGAGAAAAGCATCAAAAGCATTCTTTTCGACTCTAGTGAATAGCTGGTCCTTTGGGCCATTTTGGAACAAATGCAGGGCCCCTGAGGTCTTTGGTGGGTCTTGACCATTACAATATTTCATTTTACTCCTTATAGTGGGTTTTCAACACCAAACGAACGTTTCTAGCCCCAAGGTTGGCTCTGAAATGCATTAAAACAACATGAACAATGGCGGGCCACTAAAACATAAAATTTGGGCATTTTGGGCACTTTTTATCAAAAATCAGTCGATGCCATCGTTTTCAGCATTAAATTTTATATACGAATCCATGTTGAAAAAAAAAGTGAACACTATTTCCCACGAGGAGCCGCCTGTGTACCTAACTAATAACAGTCAGTCTAGTCGGAAAGGAGGGTTCCCGTGCACCATCGAGATACATTTTTTTAACCAACTTTTTTATAATGCCTGAAGTGTCTAGTTAATGAATTATTTGATGTTCCCATTGCCAAATCGTGTCCCATGGGGTTCAAAATCGGCCGTTTTGGAAGCCACCTTGAATTTTTAATGAAATTCCATAATTAGCATATCTTTTGAATTAGACATCATGCATGAATTAATAAAACAGCTTTTTTGAGTAATAATATGAGGAATCGATTCAGAGAGGTATTTTTGTGATTTGAGTAATCTGGATTACACAAAACGTCAAAAAGTGTGAAAAAGTTATAAAATTTGCACAAAAAATCGTGCATCTTAACGTAATCTTGTTTTTCAACTAGTAAAAAAAAATGATAACCTGCAAAGTTTTACTAAAATAGGTTGAGAGGGATCTAATCATGATTTTCATGCATAAATTTACACATAATATTATACCTTAAAAATGTACCAGCATGGTCAGTTTAATGATACCTCTCATATTATGAAATACATACGTTTTTCATGCAAAATCGAGGCCCATTGACTATTGTGTGCGAAACCCCATAGACTTCTGTGTGCTATAAGCTGCACTTTTGAGACGCTTTTACCAGCATGTGTGGTAAAGAATTATACGTTGAGCTATGGGCATAAATGCATGAAATTTAACTGATTTTTTTAGTGTACATTGAATACTAAAGTCTTTGTAGTGCTTGATGGTTTATACTCAAAGACAGTCAAACTAATCATTTGAGAACAAATCGAACAGAGTTACATATTTCAGTGGATTAGGGTAACATTCTGTGCTTGTCTTGACGGTTCGTCTGTTTCTCCTGTCATGAGCTTCTCAAACATGAAGTTAATAACATCTTTGGTTGGAAAAGTGCTTTTCCTTATAATTGTTTTAGAAATATATATACATAATACGATATCGTTTTAGAATAAAAAGTCAACAATTTATCAAGATGATAATCTATTTTCAATTTAAAGATCTTATCCCACAATACTTGATATTGACAGCAATTTTACCACCCATTTTAGTAATTGATGAGTGTTCCATGGGGTTTGATAATAAAAATCTTTCAATTATATATTATAATATTTTTGAAACTATTTTGCTGGGAATGATTTGATGAAATAAATTAATAGCGTATATAGTTTTGGAGTAATAGAGATGATTATCTCAAAATTAACTAAGATGTCAAAATAGAGATGACAAAGGGAAAGAAGATGCAGAGACGTAGAGAGCTAGAGAAAGGGAGAAAACGAGAGGAGAGGTTTAGAGAGAGAGAGGGGGAGGGAGGGGGAGAGAGTCATAATAGAGAGAGGGGGAGGAGAAAGACGGAGAGGGGATGCAGAAGAAGGGGAGACAGGGAGAAAAAATGGATAAAGGACGTGAGAGGAAGATGGTGACTGAGAAGGGTGGGGAGAGAAAGTAGATGAGGAGGATAGAGAACAGAAGAGAAGGCAAGTCAAGGCAAGAGAGGGAAGAAAGGAGAGACGGGGGATGATTGAGAGCAAAAGACAGACAGACAGACAGAGTCAGAGAGAGAAAGAGATAAGCAGAGAGACGGGTAGGGAAGAGGAAGATGGTACAAGGGAGTGGGTGGTAAAATGAGAGAGAGAGGGGGGGGGGGGGAGAGTGCACGCGCTGAGGGGGAAGGATCAAATTAGTGATGGAGAGAGGGGGAAGGGGGAGGGGGATAGGGAGTGAAAATGAAGACAGAACAGATATTGAGATGAAAGGGAGAGAAATAGAGTGAGGGAGAGATGGAGAGACACAGGCGTGACAGGGAGGAAATAAGAGGTGGGGATGGATAGAGAGAGAAAGAGAGGGGGTAGACAGACATACAAGCAGAGAAGGTGGGGAGAAAGGGGAGATAGGACAAGGAAATGGGTGGGAGGGGAGTGAGGGGGGGGGTGAGAGCAGCGATTTAAGAGAAGGAGGGCAAAGACGGTTTGGTAGACGGAGAGAGAGACAGGGAGAAAATAAGGGAAGGGGAATAGAAAGACAGACAGAGACAGAAAGAAGTGGGAGAGGAGACAGGAGAGCGATGTAGACAGAGATTAGGACAGTCATGACAGTGGAGAGAGTGAGGGGGGAGAAGAAGGAGGGCAAAGAGAGACATCGAAGGTACAGACGGCCATGGTTAAGAGAGAAGTACAGAGAGAGACAGAGAGAGAGAGAGGGGGAGAGAGAGAGAGACTCGAGGGGAAGGAGTGAACAAAATATAGACAGAGAAAGAGGATAGCAGAGAGACAGAGAGAGACAGAGGGAGAAACAGAGAGGGAGAGATGGACAAGGAGAAACATTAATTGGGGATGGACTTCCGACAGAAACATACATGAGAGCATGGAGAGAAAGATAATGCATGGACAGAAAGACAGAACAGAATATGAAGGAAGAAGGTGGACATGGAGAGACTTGGAAGATAAATAGAATAAGGCACGATAGCTAGGAAAATAGAAGAAGAGTGCAGGAAAGAGAGGGGAGATGGAGAAAGGGAGATAGAGAGGGAAGGAAGAGGGCAGAAGAGGAAGAACAGAGACAAGGGGTAAGAAATAGAGAGAGGGAGAATTGAGAAAGGAAAGGCAGAGACAGGGAGTGAGAAATAGAGAGAGGGAGAATTGAGAAAGGAGAGGGGAGGAAGTGTGCAAGAGACAAGAACAGAGAGAGAGAGAGAGAGAGAGAGAAAGAAAGAAAGAGATAGAGAGGTGAGATGTGAGAGGAGAGACGAAGATACTGATCAAAAAGGATGATGTCAACAAACTTACTTGAATAGTATGCAAGTACTATGACCCACCGTCATCACAAAAAATAATTATTATCACCAGTGATCACTATAAAAAAAAAAAAAAAATAATGGGGAAAGAAACATAGGCAGATCATCATTACCAGCATGTTCTAAGCAACATTTAACAAATAATTTAGATAAATTAGAAAATTATACGGAATTATAATTATTATGAACATCTTCATAGGCGTATAAGGCGGGGAGGGGGCGGGGTAATGGACTGCATCACCCCAAGAATGTGAAATTACATATAATGGCGCCGACACCTTATATTCGGGCAACTGTAACCTATTCTGGCAGGGAGGTGATTTTACTTGTAACGAAAATCTGGATCATGTACCATAGGCTTAACTTTGTGTAACTTTATTTATCCATCTGAAAATATACTCAGTCTTACCATTCGGGTATATTTTGTTCCTAAGTATCTTTACAAAGTGATACACCTACGTTTATGAATCACTGAATTATCCTTTCAACGCATTCCAAAATGACATAAAGATAATCATTAATGTTCGCTGATTTACCAGCCTGGTAAATCTGTTCTTCCCGTGTAAATTCTGAGACCCAAACTACCGCTAATTACTAATATCAAGGTGTGTTCGATCGCAAGAAGGCATATTTCTATCTTAAACAACGAAATTCTGTTATTCTTAAACCTTTCCGTTACGTACAGCATTATCGAAACAAATCATATTAATTTTTAAGCATCAATGTTTGTTTGAACCATACATCTATGATTTTAACATGCATGAATCTTACCAATCATATTGGGAGAGGGTTCGAAACGTGCCTTCTCTAACACGCAAACATTACCCTCATCTACTGCAATGTGTATCTGTGCTCGATTTGGTCTCAAATGATTAATTTTACTGTCTTTGAGTATATAAACCATCAAACACTACAAAGTACTCAATGTACACTATAAAAATCAATTAAATTTCATGCATTTATGCCCATAACTCAACCTATAACTCTAACCAAACATGCTGGTAAAAGCGTCTCAACTGTGCCGCTTTTAACACACAGAAGTCTATGGGGTTTCGCACACAATAGCCAATGGGTCTCGATTTTGCATGAAAAACGCATGTATTTCCTAATCTGAGAAGTGTTATTATGCTGACCATACTGGTACATTTTTAAGGTACATGTATATGTGTAAATTTATGCATGAAAATCATGATTAGATCCCTTCCAACATATTTTAGTAAAAATTTTCAGGTTATCATTGTTTTGATTTGATTTGATTTGATTTATTTATTTATCTTTATGATCCTTTTTTTCTTCAAACATATTTTACAAACTGAATTACAACATAATAAACAAATATTAATACATTATCAAATAGAGTAATTGCATTGTATAATTAACGTAAATGAATCATAAAGAAGGATTGTCACATAAGCAAAGCTTGATGGAGTGACAATCCTATACAAAAAAATTGGAAATACTAAAGAAAGGGGGATATTAAAAAAAGAAAAGGATAAGATTTAAAAAAAAGAAAGAAAAAAGACTTTTCGTTGTATTCAAAGTAATAGAAGTCAATTAAGGATGGGGATGAGATGAGATGTATGGAGGAAGAAAACATAAATAGAAGAGGATGGTAAGTAGAAAAGTGGACTGTGTTGAAGAGATATTAGAGAGAGAGAGAGAGAGTAAAAGAAAAGGGAGGATGAAGAAAGAAAGAGGGAGAAAGAGGAGAAAAGAAGATGTAATATGTCATTTACGCCCAGAGTCATCATACTGTTTGACGAGGTACTTTTTGGCGGCTGCCTTTTATTAGGTGAAAAACAAGATGACGTTAAGATGCACGATTTTTTGGGCAAATTTTATCACTTTTTTCACGTTTTTTGATGTTTTGTGAAATCCGGGTTACTCAAATCACAAAAAATAACTCTCTGAATCGATTTTTCGCGATATCATTACTCAAAAAAGCTATTTTATTCATTCATGCATGATGTCTAATTCAAAAGATATGCTAATTATGGAATTTCATCAAAATTTCAAGATGGCTGCCAAAATGGCCGATTTTGAACCCCATGGGACACGATTTGGCAATGGGAACATCAAAATTCATTAAACTAGACACTTCAGGCATTATAAAAAAAAAAGTTGGTTTAAAAAAAATGTATCTCGATGGTGCACGGGAACCCCTCTTTCCGACTAGAGTAAGTGCTCCACTGTAGTTAGTTAGCACTTCCAAATTGCCAGCGGGAAGGGGAGATAGAATGTAGGAGATATAAAGAAAATTAAGAGAAAGTATTGAAGATACTGATATAATAGATAGAGGGGGAGGGAGGGTGAGTGAGAGAAAGAGAGAGAGGGGGGGGGTGGTGGGGGAGTTAAGGAGTTACTGAAATACCGAGAGCGAAGAGCTGAATGTGGATGTAAGAAGTGACGTAATGAAATTGGCTTGAGGGGGGGGGGGGGAGCATATCTTACAATTATTCAACTTGTTTGGTTTGGTTTTTCTTTTTCTTTCTTTTTTTTGTAGGGGGTGGACAAAGTTAACATAGAAGTAATATTACATTTCAAATTGTAGACATCAAACCAGTGCAATGGCGAAAAAAAAAAGGGAGAAAAGGGGGAAGGTAACTTGAAAATAAGATTGCGTCCCTTTCAATACCCTTCTCTCACTCGATGGCCTTGGTCTCTAGCATTTCCTTCATCTTATAAGACTACTCCCCCCCCCCCCCTTCCATGACATTAGTGCCCCTAAATGAATTGACCTACGCTACGCCACTGATTTTTGTGCATGTTCTAAATAGAACATGGGGTGTTTCATAAAGCTGTTTGTAAAGTCACACTTTGTGAAAACATCAGGAAAAACTTCGGGCATCCTATCTGGCACTTCATATTCAAGTCGTTCGTGAAGTCATGCGTAACTTTACGAACAGCTTTATGAAACACACCCCCCCCCCCCCCCCCAGAACATATAAGTAGGACAGACCGAGTCATAATAAGGACACAAGAAAGAAACAAATTCAAATTGTTTGATTCATTCATACCTTTAATGTATTCCCTTTTGGTCATACCCAGATGTGATTCAGCATCGATGATTCGTTATTATTTTCGTTTTAACTCGTTACAAAATTAATGTTACCGGTATTGCATTCCCATAATCGGGAGAAAATAAAAACAATCACGTTTTACAATAAAAAAAATATTTTAACTGCGAAGTGTTTTTTTTAATTCACGAATAACTATGACGTTCTATCGGCCGGGTTATTGAAGGTTGAAGTGTTGAAGGTTGAAGTTTTTCCTGGATGCTATTCCAGGTTTCTGCTACATCTCCAAATCTCTGTATTAAACAAAAAGATACAATGCAACAGTGTACAGAAGCATGTAGAGCTGGTCAGACATAACCGATATTACGACATGTTCAATTAAAGGTTCACCTACTATGTTTTCTGTACGTGTGAGTATGTTTGGGTATGTGTTGATAACATGGGCCGCGCAACCGGAGGGGGGGGGGGGCTGCAGCCCCCTACTTTTTTAAAAGACACGTTTCATAAAACCTCGGAAAAAAGGTTCGAAAATTTTCATTAATGAGTGAAATCAAATCAGCCTCCCCCCCCCCCCCCCCCCCACTTTCAAAAACGCTCCGCGGCCCCTGGATAAGGTGTACTTTTAATGAAAATATTGTTATCGTTATTGCTATCGGTAAGGTCTGACCGTGCAGCCCTTAAACAAATGAAAGAAACAAATGTTTTTCTTAAATCTTCGAATGACACTCGTTGGCCTTGCACTCATGAGTTCTGTAGGAAAACTAACATAACGAAGTGGAAATATGAACAGTGATATACAGTTAAGAACATTAACAACGAAAATCCATACATTGAATTTTAATAAAAATTAGAAACAAGTGCTTTCATTGCTAGAAGTTACTCCAAAATGTAAGAACACAATGAAATAAAACGAATACTGCTACATGTACGGTAGTTATTTACCAGGATACACTTTGATGTTGAATTTACACTATATAGGGCCATCATCTTTCCCGTTTGATTCATGTCCTCTTTTTCCCCCTTCAAATTATAGATTCTAACATGATTTTTGTATGTTGTAAATTTGTTGACTTTTTTCTTTTCCTATTTTGACAGTCAATATTCTGGAGAATTGACAACACATTACACTGTGAGTGAGGGATCCAGGATTGTCTACTTTTGATAATTACACTCTGTATTTTGCCCTTCACCATATTCATCACATCGCTAGTGGACAAGGTTCTGGTGCCATGCATTAAAGGGTAAGCCCACCCTAATATTAACCTTTTTTTTTTTTTTTTTTTTTTTTTTAAAGAGGGATAGAAAAATTAGAGAAACAGATCAATGAAAGTTTGAGAAAAATCCAATGAGAAATTAAAAAAAAGATCTGATTTTTTAAAGTTGTAATCAATCAAACACAAATTGGCAACTCCGTGATCGATGTATCTTGCGAGCTCCTCTTATATTTGCCTTGTATAGACAAAATTAATAAATTTTAATTCTTTGTTTTTTATGAGGGAATAGATTTGTATCATATACAGGCTTTGTGTAAAAGCATCAGTAAAATGATTATCTCTAGGGTGCATGTATGATAAAATATTTTCTTTAGCATGTTTAGAGAAAATGGAAGTTTATGATTTTCCAGTACAGGGCAATTGGGAGAGGGACTCGCAAGATACGTCACAAAGATGCCACCTTGTGTTTGATCGTTTACAACTTCAAAATTACATAACTTTCTTATTTCTTATCGGATTTTGCTCACATTTTCATTGACCTGTTTCTTTATTTTTTCTGCTTCTTTTAAAACCAAGTTGATATCAGGCTGGACTTCCCCTGTAAATCTCCACTCATGTAATTTTTCTATTGACATTTTTTTTTAACCCTTTCAGGACAACTGACCACATTTTGTGGTTTGGCTCAATAACTTTTGATTCAGAGCTCTAAAAAATATACAAGATGCATGAGTAGAAAGAGCAAAAATTTCTACACACACTATGTCCATTTTTGTTGCATGACCATACTGCGTTTGATGCCAGGAATTTTAAAAATGACAATAAGCTTTAAAATCCTTAAATTGGCAACACATTGAGAGGTTCAAAATCAAAATTTTTTATCAAAATTGGCAATTTTTAAAACTTTTTGAAGAATTTCTAACCATGTAAATTTTTATAAAGACATTACACCTTTTTAGAAGCAATTAGCACTGAAAGAAAAATATTGTTGTCAATTTAAAGAACAAAATGATATCAATTTAGCCCTTAAATAATTCCTGTCCTGAAAGCGTTAAAATCTATCAATAATTCATATATTCATCTTTGCGCCTTTTCCTATTCATCCCGACGTCCGACGCGTAGGGGGATAGGAAGAAAGCACTGGTAGTAATACTGAAATACGTGTCCATTAAACCCATTTCGAAGGTATTATACATGAACAAATTTAGAATCGTGGCAGGAACAGATGTTGTTTTTTTTTCCACATTATGTTCCGAATGAAAATATAGGTTATCTGCTCACTAGCGTATGTACACATTACTTTAATTAAAAAAAACACCGGGTAAACAATAGTTTATTGATTCCCCCGAAAAAAAAAAAAACAACAGCTGTTCCTGCCACGATTCTAAATTTGTTCATGTATAATACCTTCGAAATGAAATGGGTTTAATGGACACGTTTTCAGTATTACTACCAGTGCTTTGTTCCTAGATTATATGCCGTTCGGTTCTCATGCAGGTCTACCCATCTAACACCTAACTTTTACATCTGCAATATCATTTTCACTGTGTTTATGCCATGTGATATGCATTATGTGCTTTAGGCAAGGTTCCCCCCCCCCCCTGTTAATATGGTTCTTTATAACTTGTTGATCTGTTCCAATTCATCCCGTTTAAAAAAAATGAAAATAAAAAGAAAAGAGAGAGAGAAAAAAAAACACTTTAAAACTCAAATGCCATCAATCTATTTCTCAGACATTACATGCAAGACCATATCAGTAAGGTCTTGAAGTAAAAGCTTATGGTTCTGTTCAGTCTGTACGTAGATGCATGACCTAGAGATAAAGCAAATTTTTTTCACTACGTCTCTGTTTTAAACATATTCCAGGACATATACTCAACACAGGTGTAGGAAATATCTATTTCCCATCATGATAGCAATGATCGATGATTGAGCATGCAGCTTATACTTTGGGGGGGAAAAATCAAATCAAACACAACTTTTTGTTCCTATTCACCCCTTTTTTTACAGTACTTCAAATATACAAGAAACACGATAGCCAAGACTTACGAAAAATCAACCCAATGCAATTCGAATAGCCGTGTCCATGAAGTGCTGAAATGTGCGAACATTAAAGCCCGGCGCACACTGCACGATCCGACTGCGATCCGATGGCTCTGCGACTGTGAGCCCAATCGGATCGCAGTCGCAGGACATCGCAGACTATACGATTCCACTAAAACCGATATCCGATGATTTTGCAGCGCGTGCGTATTTTGCATCGGAGTAACCATTTTCATCATGTCTTGTATATTATATCAATTAAGAGGACAAGTATCTTTTCTGAAAATAACATTGTTTTACAAAACAAATTGGGCTGTTTTACAGTCGGGAAAAAGGTAGGGGAGATCCAGGAGAGTTGAGCCACTTTTTTCATAATGGGCCATATTTCCCCAGACCTGCATTGTGGTTCGGACAACTTCTTCTCATTTGAAATTTAGTTATAATACAATGTGGGTTATGATATTCAAGGTGATTGCATTTCAAAGTATAGTAGTCCGTCTTAAAAAAAATTGTCGAATGGCGCAAGTCTCCCGCAGGGTGAGGAGAGTTGAGCATACTCATAACGAGAGTTGTAAATGGGAGTAGGGAAAGACATGTTTCGCTTGTGGATTGGCCTTCATTGCCTAGTATAAAGTGCTGGTATAATCGCCATAATAACATGCATGATTTTGTAAATGGAAATGACATTTACTAATGGTAAACTATGAATTATTTCAGGTAGCAAATGGATCTGTTTTCCAAATTGTAGACGCATCTTTGATACATCGATCTATGCTGACTTAAAGATGGATAGCTGGGGCTGGGGCATTTGTAAAAATATTAATGAATAATTACGGAACATATTCGTCCGCGCAATCAATCCCATGGCATGAGTTATAATTACTCATGTACATTATCAGCGATAGCCAGTGTCATTTTTTAATTACTCAACATAAAAAAATCCAAACTTTCACCACAATGCACACATAAGATGGAACCCTTAGATTTAAACTTTGAAGACATAAAACCATTTCCGTGTAGACATGACAGAGGTCTAACTTAGAACCACATGTATTATGGTACCTGCTGTTTGAAGTAACAAGAAACAGTGTCGGTTAAAAAGTACAATGAACTCATGTCTGCGTGGGAGAGGGACTTCGAAAAACATATTCCAGTTTCTGGTGCGGTTCTTTTTTCAACACTGAAATGTTGGAGTTGGAATTGTTAGTGTGTGACCTCCAAATTCACAATAGGACAGGTATAATCAATGAATGATTCTAAAAGGACAGTGTATATTGATTCACAATCATGGTACTGAAGAATGTTCTACTGTTAATTAATAGAATCAATGAAACATGCAGTCTAGACATATTCAGTACAAGAACCCACTAACATTGAACATGATATTCCTACATTCACGTTCTTATAATACGTGTTGTAAGATGATACCAGAGACTTACTCATCAGAACCCTGACAGACCCGGCGTACTCCCCATCCTTCCCCTCTTACAGGCCCCCCCCCCCCAAAAAAAAATAAAAATAAAAAAGCTGAACAAAAATTTTAAAAACCCTACTTTGTACGTCATCATTACAGACATAATTGTAATTTTGATTGTTCTATCTAACCAACAGTATACACCACAAACCACTGCAAATAGAGTACTTCCCGTGAAAAATGACATATTATTCCATCCATGAAGATTCAATACAGTATTTACAATTCTGAGGAATGTGCAAATGTTAGGGGTTTTTGTGAAAAATGTGCTGTTTTGCATGTCATTTCCCCCTTTTGAGGATACTAAATCTATTGAACTGTCGTGGTTATATTCTACATCAAATTAATTAGTCTAACCAACCTGACACATATTTACAATATGTTTACAACTTGTAGCCATACTAAATATGTATTTCTTTACATAAATATTTATATTACACCAAAAACCACTGCAAATAGAGTACTTCCCATGAAAGATGACAAATTATTCCATCCATGAAGATTCAAAATTTACAAATCTGATGAATGTGCAAATGTTTTTTTTTGCGAAAAATGTGCTGTTTTGCATGTCATTTCCCCCTTTTGAGGCTTATATTCTACATCAAATTAATAAGCCTAAACCTGACAATATTTACAATATGTTTACAACTTGTAGCCATACTTAATATGTATTTCTTTGTATAAATATTTATATAGTCATAGTCTGTGGTAGATTATAACCACAAAAATATTATCTCTGTCATCAATCATATATACTGTTGCAAATAGTAGAACCCTTCATGATCTGTGAGACTGAGTGTAAGAGAAGAAATTGGGAAAGATGCAGACAGGTCCCATATTGTAGAAAAGTAGCATTGAGCCGACTTGGAAAGAAAGAAGAACGGCAATTGAAAGAAAGAAGGAAAGAAGACCCCCCCCCCCCCAAAAAAAAAAAAAAAAAAAAAAAAAAAAAAAAAGATTGAGAGACAGCTTGGGACAAAGAGAGAAATTGATTCGAAGTAGGGAGACATAGGGTGGTATAGGGTGGAAAGAATGAAAAGGGGAAAGGTAGTTCCAGATTTAAACAAATGTTTATACATGATTCAGCCCCCTACCCCTTTCTAACTTAAACCTTTTTTTTCGAAATCATCTTTCAATGTTGATCCATAATTCATCTCCCTCTCTCTTTCGCTTTCTTATGTATACTCATATTTTCTTCTTTCTTCCTCTCAATCCCTTTCTTTCAACTTCTCTATAACTGAAGTTTCCTTCCATTCAGATTCAATAATTAACTCCAAATCAATCGTATGGAAACATTCATTTTCAGATATATTCTTGGCACATATCCGGACTCATTGTTTTTCTCCATAAAAACCATCTTTATCTAGCAATTTCATTCTAATTTCCTTCATACCTCTCCTTTATTTTAGTTCTCTACTATTTTTTTCTGCTCTGGAAGTACTTAAAAGTGCATGTAGCAATGTTGATGAGAAATCTTAGACATGTTAGAAGCATGCCCCTTTTCTCTATCTATCATGTAATGAACAATCATGTAGATTGCACAATTTCTGGCATGGTTCTTCAGACATTCATACGACGCCTTGAAACTCAACAATAAACAAAGTTTAATTACCAAGCTTCTTTATTTTGTTAAATTATTTAATAAATGAAACACGCTGATCAATAAATCAAGAAATTTGTGAATGTTGAGATAACAAATTCTTTGAGAATTCATAGATTCATAGATCACATTAGATTCATGAACATGTGAAAATGATGGG
Organism: Heliocidaris tuberculata; assembly: GCA_025618425.1. Lineage (NCBI taxonomy): Eukaryota > Metazoa > Echinodermata > Echinoidea > Camarodonta > Echinometridae > Heliocidaris > Heliocidaris tuberculata. The sequence goes on from CM046832.1 coordinate 30,904,529, forward strand.
ACAAACTATAAGAAATTTGTTAATGTTAAGATAACAAATTCTTTGAGAATATCAAATTGGAGAAATTGTAATGTGACAGTGGTGACATTATTTTATAGTGTCGGACAACTCTTCTCATTTGTTTCTGGCGATCATAATTTCCATTTTTGCCTTCCGTGCTGTTTTCTAATATTAATTAAGGATAACATGATGTTATATGTCCTCCGTTAAACAAAATACTTGCTTCTCGGTCATTGAATTTTGAAACATGATTGATTTCATTATGATGACAGAAACAAATGGGATAGTTTTCCCATATACTTGCAATTAGACTCAAATGCATGCAGTGCAAATATAATGATTTTATCAGTAAAGTCAGGAAAGGTGGTAAGGGGGGGGGGGGCTGGTCACGGAGCTCCTTTATCACTTTGAGATTAGTGTGGTCTTTCGCGTTTCAAAATTATAGTTAATCTGTAATTGATGGGAATCTAATGACTGAAAACTGCCCTCTTCCCTTTACAGATAAGCTTGTGTAATTCCATACATACAAACTTTTCAGAATGTTAAGTTTTCAGAAATAAGAAGCAATATATTAACTATAGAGTAAGCAATAAATTCAAATTTATTTTTATTTATTTATTTATTTTTTTTTTAAATTTATTTATTTATTTTTATTTTTTTTTGGGGGGGTATTCTTTTTAACTTACTGGATAATGAAAATAGCAAAGCATATGCAATTTTACTGTTCAGTCTCGCCAATTCTAGAAAAAAAAAATCCTCAAATTCATGCCTATGATGATGACCCACTAAGGGCAGCTGCTAAATATAAGAATTTAGATACATGTATTTGCCTTTTTTGGTGTCTGATATCTGTCGTAAGGATGAGTAGCACAGAATAGACTATTCTCCTCATCATACTTTTATTTTCAATATCCCCCTCATAGTGATATATCTTTGCCTTTTTCTCAATTCTTTACATTCATCTCTGACTGCCAATGTCTGGGAGATTCTTCAGGGTCCTCCCTGTCAGTGCCAATGCCTCATCAATCTGGAGAGAAAATAATGAAAAGGTCTTGCTATACACACATGTATTAATTATTAAAAAGTGTCTATGATTTGAAAGTTGATTTATAATGAATCTGGAAGAAAAAATATAGTCGTATCTTATTGTATAGTGGCGAATAAACAATATCTGAATTTGCAATGACATCATGAAGCAAACAGTGTATAGATAATATCAGGGAAGACAGGGAAAATGTTACAGAAGAGGGGGGGGGGCAGTCGCAAGAACAGTTCTTGTCCCCTCTGATTTGCCACATACCCCCCCCCCCACACCCCCCCCCAAAAAAAAAAAAAAATCAAACATATTGAATGAAGTCTTCTTGACACTACCATGGTTACGACAATCGTTCCCAACATATTTTGTTTTACTGTGAAACAAGTTAGTCAAGTCAGTTGTATATATTCCCAAGAAAAGGCAGTTTTTAAAGCTAATATATAATCTCACCCGTAATATAGATGATACATGTGATGGCCTCAAATGTTATGCAGCTACTACACCTTCTGGGTACTTGTTGCATCAGGTCTTTTTCGAGTAGGAAGCCCCCTTTGTCTAATCTTGAAAGCCAAGTTAGTCATCCTTATGCAGCACTTGTACCTGAAATGGAAACCACAATACATTTTTGGTTTTATAGTCTGAGGTCTATCATCACATGCTCATTTTTAGGTTGCAAAAGCTGAGGCATTTAATGGCAAACTAAAATTGAACTTAGTTTAGTTCGTATAATAGAGAGATTGACTCAGTCTATATATTTTCCCTATATGTACCCTTTAATATTTGGATAGAAACTGTAACTGTAAATTATTGAGCCGCCCCCCCCCTCAATAAATACAGGCAACATTTTAGATGGTGTAAAAGTAATTTAAAAAAATACCCAATGTAAATCCAACTTAAGTTGTTAAAGCTAACAACATATAAACAGGTCTACCAATTAGAAAGATTTAGATTAGGTCGAGTTAGACTAGACCTAACAGATATAATCTTTTGTTAAAACTGATCCTGTGTAGAAGTTTACCTTTTCTAACATTTCTCTAGAATCTGATTTATTCTGTTGTTGGATGTAACAGTTAGAATCTAGATCAAGATTTAAAAATAAGTAGGAATTCAATTCAGGAATGAACACGGGCGTAAACAGGCATAATTATCCATTGTTAGTGGGGGTATGATCTATTCATCATAAGATTTAACAGTTGGTTGGTTTACTCAGTCTAGACCAAACGGCAGACTTAACGTTACTAGGTCTAGCCATGACCATGGTCTAACGTTAGACTCTCCAACTAAAGTTTCTAAACAAGGTTAGAATCTAGATCTAGATCTACAGATCATCTATTTCTACCTTTTTACTAGATCTATAGTATTATTGGATCTAGCCTAAGTTAAATAATAGACAGATCAAAGTTAGGTCCAACTGTTGGATCTAACGTTAACTAAAAAATACTGACATAGATCTAGATCTCCAGGAATAGTTCCAGGAACTCCTCCTGGGCTGGGCATGTGTGGAAATTACAGGGAGGCAAAAGAGGAAAAGAAAAAGAGGAAGGAGAAAGAAAGAAAAATAAAATTAAATGTAGATCTAAGCCGAGTTCGATCTAGATCAAGATATAAATGAAATGTTAGACTCCAGAGTAGACTCTCGAGCCTAGATCCATGAAGAAGGAGAAGCAGAAGAATTGGAAGAAGAAGAAAGGAGGATGAGTCTGAGAAAAAGAAGACGAAAGGAGGAGGAGGAGAAAAATAAGAACTCAAGAAGAATAAAATTAAAAAGAAGATGAAGAGGAAGAAAAAGAAAAAGAAGGAGGAGGATCGAGGAGAAGAAGAAAAAGAATTAAGTTCTTCACTTTTCTTACTTTAGTTTTAACAATTACTTTGCAGAGCTAACATTTTGTTAGATCTGAAAACAAATTCTTGTTGCCTACCTCGAACTGGATAGCTGGGACTGGTCTTGTCTTGACTGAAGGTGAATTGAGTCGCTTTTGACTTTGACACTCCTCGAAGTCTTTTCCTGAAACAGGCTGGTTGTTGCTTATGAATACTGACTATTATTTCTCTTTCTCATTTTCTAACTAGTCTATTTTGTTTCGCCAAGACTGTCCAGTTATACGGTAAGAGGAGACATCCTCGACCTTCACTGCTAAGTGGTTCAGCAAGCACAGTCTACGGTACACAGGTTTCAGCCCGCCAGAGTTGTGGGAGCGAGTTGTGCGTTGTGTGCGTACAACTTCAGCTGCTTTTTTGTGCGATGAGCTTTTTCCTGGTTTTGGAGATCATCTCAAGCAAATTGACGATGACGTCATCATTTTGCACCATCCTGATTGGCCAAAAGATTAAAATCGCACGACTCATCGCAAAAGATTCAACATGTCGAATCTCTGCGATTTGGTCTACGATTGTCGTGCGACTGATCGGATCGCTGTCATAAGCTATAGCACACTACACGATCCGATCAAAAATCAGTCGGATCGCAGTCGGATCGTACAGTGTGCGCCGGGCTTAAAATGACGCGTTACCATGATTACGCAATCCGAACATGATTTCTAATGGATATACAATAGGGCACTGAAATTACCGATCGATGAGTTTATTTCTTGATTTTACCGGGAGCATGATGAGCCCCGTGCGCCCCAATCCGCCACTGTAACTTATGATTATCATGATTATAGTGAATAAAGTATTTTTGAAAAACAGGTAATTATAGTCTTGCATATACTCTCTGTACAAAAAAAAAAAAAAAAATCCAGTGATCACTGACGTGAGTCCTCGGGAGAGAGAAAATAGAGTGAAAACGGAGTGAAAATTCATTATTTTCTTTTAAGAGAGCACTCTAAAATAAATCGATATTCACTCCTAAACAAGTGACATGGGGGAGTGAAAATATATCAAATAATCTTGCACAGGCCTACCCTTGAATACAGGATTGTCTGCGCGCATTCATCCTCATCTGACGTAATCTCCTATCATTTAAACTTTCCTCCTTAGACGAAGACTCCTTTTGCTGTAAAATAGTATTTAAAAAAACAAAAACAAAAATGGGAGAATGAGAAATGATTCAGGACACTGATCAAAATGAGAACTAGGTTATCATGATTTAACAAGACTAGGATCTTCATAATATGATCAAATTCTGAGAAAAAACATGAAGGCATTTGCCAAGCATGTAGGGGAGAGCGGGGTGAAGTGGGACAAGAATCGTGATTTTGCACTCTTTGCTTTGTAACTTCTAGAATATTCATTGTAGCCTCTCCATTTTTACATCTGGTAAATAATATCAATAGTAGGCTACAAAACAAGGTATTTGACACAATCCCTATACTTCTAGTTTTTATGCAAATAATCATTAAAAATGAGGTACTTGAACAGGATGAAGTGGGACACCATGGAGCTGAACTGGGACAGAAATGGGGGTGAAGTGGGACAGTCGGGGAGAATGGGACAAAACTCTTGAAATTGCTAAAATCACCTTTATTTCTGGTAGTTGTCCAAAATAAGTGCTGGGTATGTTAAAGATAATATATCACATTAAACATGTTAAAAAACACTTGCTTAAGAGTAACTTGTAAAGTTGACTTAAAGATCCATGCCCATCTAAAAAATATTGAATGAAATGATGAGAGTTTGGTTAAATTTTACCTATATTTCGACGGTTTTTGCCCAAAATAAATAATAGTTCATAATATTTATACATTTTTATTGTCACACACAAGTTTCTCTGAAGTAATATGAATGATCTGTAAAAAAGAATTGACTGATATGACTTTTTGAGATTTTTATGTAGACCAAAAGATATTTTCATGTAATATGTCTTTGGATTATGACTGATAAAAGCTCATTTCCTTATATATACACACAAAAGTAACCGGGGTGAACTGGGACAAGATGCCCAGTTCACCCCGATAATAAAAAAACAACAACAACAAATGCCTGCATAACATTAGTGTTGGTATTTATCGCTAAAAATATTATTGCAAATTATAGGGTCATATAAGACTCATATGCTGTATACGGGGTGTTCACTTTAGCCAAGTGGTATACTTGTGAAATATTTGACAATGAATGATGAAAAATTTTTAAAAAGTGGTCAAAAAAAGAAGTGAAAATTAAACCTACAAGCGAAATCGCAGTATGGCTGTGGATGTATTTGTGAACATTGATAGTTAAGGCATTTCGTAGGATGCAAACTAATTTATAAAAGGTTAATTATTTTTTTAGTTAGAGGTGGTGTCCCATTCTCCTGCGTCCCAGTTCACCCCGCTCTCCCCTAACCTATATGACTTCTAAATTTTTGTACACTGTTTCATTTGCCAGTTCCTGGAAGACAACCACTAATTTTATTAAAATAATGTCCTAAATTTACTTCATTATTATTGTCACGATTCAGTGCTAAGCAATCTGTACAAAAAGACGTGTGGCTAGAAAAAAAGCACGTGTATAAACTAACTTAGATTTTTTTTTTACTGGGCGTATACATTTTCATATTTGCCCTCCCTAAAATCGTGCGCTCAGTGATACTGATATCAGCTATAATTTCATTTTGCATAGTCACAGGTGGCATCAAAACAAAATCTATATCACCTCTTCCCCTACCAACTCTATATTGGTACTTGCTTTATCCTCATTATATGATTTTAGAAGAGACGTCCAAATAATTACAAGTTTCTAGTAGCCTATATAGGCCTACTGATTTAAAGAGTTAATGTTTTTATTTCGCACTAACTTTCTTTGATTGTGGTTGCACTTTCTTGCCATGGAATTTCTTGATCAGCATTTGTTCCTGAACTCGTTTCACAGCATCACGCATGCGTTCTTTGATTGGGTCCACCTGACCTAACTGAAGTTCCTCCTCCGCTTCTTTGATTCGTCGCTTACGTTCAGCTGCGCATGCGTTGTCTGCCATTTGACTGTTCCGACTGCAGGGGGGGGGGGGGGGGTAGAGGAAGCGAAAAAAATCTTTTTAGTGGTACATGAACTTAATACTACTGACGAAAGGTCCAGTATCACATTAATATGAATAATACAAGTGCAATTGTGTATTAAGACAACCGCACGCTATACGATCCTACCACGACCTGATTTTGGAAGAAGAACGATAATCGTCGTGAATGAGGTTTTAAATAATGATATGAATACCCAAATCGAAATTTGGGTGCATTGTAAGGCTTCTATTTGGAGTAAAGGCAAATTAATCGGCGTCAAATCGTAGACAATCGCAGGAATAGTCTGACGTCACCACGATTCAGAACCGATTTAGCTTTTCTTCCTACAAAGAGGTTGACTATTCAGAACCGCGATCATTAAGATTTTACGATTTTAAGTTTGTGTGTTCCTGTCACACACACATACACACACCCGCCCACGCACACACACACACCCTCACACACATTGACTTGTGGGGAACTGTATTGTTTTCTCCTTTTGTACTTTGTACCCCCCAAGCACTTCTATTGTATTTTGTACCCCACAAGCATGACGGAATAAAGGCCATCATTGTGCTCTTTTGTTCTCTGTACCCCACAAGTGTATCTATGTAAGAGCACACACACACACACACACACACACACACACACACGTGGCATGAACACTTCAGCTATTTCTTCTTATATTTCGAATATGAGGGCATTTAAAAAGCAATTCCTTTCAGGGGACATTTCTTTTATGATATTCTTCCAAACTGACATAAAAAAGATGAGGAAGCTAAGAAATTATTTTGTCGTCTTTACCAGAACTCAACCTTCTCTTTATGTGTACTTTAATACTATGTGACTTTGACTTACGCGTGGAGCAGTTCTTCCAAAGCTTCTCCCATCATGACCCCAGTTTGAGCCCGGCAAGTCTCCTCCTTCTCTGCTTCAGCCAGCTATGAATATTAAATCAAACAAAACGTAAGTTCAGTTTGAATTTGCTAACGCACTGGACCAGCATGGAAACTATATAACAGCGTTATGAGAGCAATGGAATCCATTGTATTAAAACATAATAATAATAATGTTCCGGAATATAGGGTATGATTGTAGAAGATACATGAGATAGATTGTTTGACTGTGTTGATATTTGTTTCTAAGAAATTGTCGTAATCAGACAATTATTTTCCTTCATCCAGTGACCCCCCCCCCCCCCAATTTTCTCTCTCTTGCTTTCTCTTTCTCTCTCTCTTTCTCTCTCCTTCTCTTACTGATAATGTTTATAGTTTTAACATGCTAAGTTGAAAAGTATCTTTCTTTCTCATCTTAAATTGTTAAAAATAACAATTCCAAACCTATATCAAGCTATGGTCACAACTGATCGTGAGTGTTTTGCACGTGTGTCCGCAGCTGCGATCGGCTGTGGGACAACTCCTGCGATTCGTACGTCCTTCGTTGTCACAATATAACACACACAAACAAACATATAAATGAAAGAACAAATATAAAAGGAATGTCTCCAACGTTCTAATATACTTCTTTAGTCTAGACTTTTCATTAAACTGTTTATGTTAATCAAAATACTTTTTAAGCTGTTCTAACTTACTTGCACGGTGGCAAACGTTCGAATGAGTTCATCATGCATCGTGTCTTTGGCATCCATAGCACGATCGTGTACGGGATCGCTCTCGCGTTCTTCTACAAAGTTCTGGATTTCCTGAACACGACGGCGACGTTCATTTTCTTCCTGTCGTTATTAAATGGATTTGTAAATGAACAAAGACAAAAAGTGTTTTAAGAAGAAAAGAAGAGAAAAAAGAGGTGTGTGTATGTGTTTGAGGGGGGTACCCATACTCTCCCAAAGATGCCATGAGAGAGGGGGGAAGAAATCGTTTACACAAATATTGCTTCCGACCAGAGGCGGCTCTCTCGAAGAAGCAGGGGGCACAGTGCCCCCCCCCCCCACACACACACTTTTTTAAAGTACCCCCAAACTGCCCCCTTCTCGCCACTGATTTGTGCCCCTTTTTCTTCGTATAGTGCCCCTTTTTCTTTCTTATAGGTGCGACTGTTAACCTCAGATATTATATTTTGAAATCTGATATGTGCCCCTGTTTCCATATGATTAGTGCCCATTTTCCGTTCTAATACATGCAGCATTATTTCACTTCTGATAATGACAGGTGCCCCTTTTTACCTATATGTCCCGATGTCGCTAACAAAATGCGCCCTAAAGTCCACAAAATAGCCATATACCTAGCTGCAAAGAATCAGAGAGGCTTCATAATTATAGTAATAGATTCCCCTACTGACATCAGCACAATGTGAGACAGTGGAGCAGGGGGCAGGAGGAGCACATTGCCTTTAATTATACACGAGTGAGCAGTGCCCCTGAATTAAAGGGACAACTCATGGGACAATTAAAGCTCGTTCGCTACTCTCGTTCGCATTCATAATATATATTCTTATCATATTAGGAAAATCACATTAATATATTTTTCCCCCTTCCACATGGTTCTTTATTTACAAAAAAACAAATTCAACAAATACAAATAATCATATATTTTCGTTATCAGGATCGTGCAACAGAATGAGTAAACAATGGCATAACAATGACCATCAATGAACATCACGGCCCAAGCTTGAGGGTAGAGAAAAATAACAACATGACTTTTTCAATACATATGATATAAAACAATACATAGTAAATTTATCATTTCATGTTGTCACGCTGCCAACACTCACAAAACATTTTCTGAACAGAAACCATTTATTCAGTAATTTCTTTTCATTGAGATTCGTTTGATATATGTATTCTTCCATTTCGTTATAACATTTATAGCTAATATAATTTTCTCAAATGAAGGTAATTGATTTTGTAATTTGGCATGAAATATTTCTCGTCGTACAACCATCAGTATACAGTTTAGTGCATTAATATTGATACCGCAAAATCCAAACAACTTATTTTGATTTGTAAGTATAACCTTTTCCCCAGTATTATGAAGTACCCAGTACATCAAATATTTTTTTTTTTAGATATATATTTACCCTTCCACAGGGCTCCTTTATTATTTATAAACATTCATTTCACAAAAAATTCGATACATGCACTATTCCATGACATTGTCAAATAATTATTCAAACATTACAACATAACGAAATAATCTCGGTCACATAACGAAATAATCTCGGTCACATTGTGACATAAGATAAGACATAGAAAATATAATTTGTATTCTGCATATGTAGCAATCAAACAAACAAAATTTAAATAAAAACATTCAGAAACATTTGGTAAAATATAACTGACACATTTGTTTTCTTCTTATTTTGTCAGGTTTATTACCCCATATAAACGAGTAAAAACATCGATTTACCTCTTTAATAATTTGTGGATTTGGTTCTGGAAATGATAGAAACAAGTAGTTTAATTTGGGTATAAATAACGATTTAATTATGGTTACTCGTCCTAAGGGAGTCAATGATCTTTTCAACCATGAGGTCATTTGATTTTTAATTTCTGTTATCTTTTCACAATAATTATGTTCAACCATCTGTGATAAATGTACTGAAAAATCTATACCTAGGTACCTAAAATAACCTTCAGATATCCAGTTCAATTTGTATTCATGTAAAATTTCTGTTTTAAGAGACCTGTTCTTCCCTATCCATATAACGTGCGTTTTTGTTATGTTGATTTTAAGATTGGACATATTTTTAAAGTCATTAAGTATTTCGAGGGCACACTGTAAATCTTGCCTGGTACCATTGAGTGTCAAAAGGGTATCATCTGCATATTGCAACAGTTTGAGTGTTTTCCCATTCATATGCAATCCAACTAAAGAATTTGAGTGACGCATTAGGATACCAAGTATTTCACTCACTAACAAAAACAGGTAAGGAGACAAAGGATCTCCCTGGCGACACCCTCGTCCTATTAAAAATCTATCTGTACAATGTCCGTTAACTAAGACACACGAGGAAGCGTTTTCATAAAACAATTTAATCCATATCTGTAAAGATGGGCCAAATTGAAAGAAATCCAAAACTTTATAGAGGAATTTGTGCGACACAGAGTCGAATGCCTTTTCGAAGTCAATAACCAGTAGCATGCCTGCTATATCATTTATTTCAGTGTAAAGCAATGTGTCATATAATAAACGTATATTTTCCCCTATGAAACGACCCTTTATAAATCCCTTTTGATTTTCATGTATCAAGTAAGACAAAACACCTTTTAGTCTATTAGCTATACAACCGGATGCCAGTTTATAAATAACGTTTAGCAAGGAAATAGGGCGCCAGTTTTTAAGAAAATCTCTAGACTTGTTCCCTTTCGGAATCAAAGTTATAATCCCCAATTTTTGCGATTGTGATAAATGTCCTGTAAAATAAGCATGGTTCAAAGACTTTACTATAAAATGTTTTATATCTTCCCAAAAGAAACGATAGAATTCTGCCGTAAAGCCATCGATACTTAATGGACCTTCAAGCAATAAAGACATTTTTGATGACAATTTGGGAATGTCAGAATAATTCAATAAAATTTCTAAATTTGTTTCTTCTACTTCTTTTTCTGCATAAAGGTTCGAATAAAAATTAAACACCTCTTTAAGTAATGCACTTTGTTCACTAATGGTATCACCATTTTCAGTAGATAATTCACGTATTTCTTTATTAACTTTGTTTTGTTTTTCCAAATTCAAAAAGAATTTTGAGGGTTTTTCCCCAAACTCCATCCACTTTATACGAGATCTCATGGCGATTCCTTCATTCTGTTTTGAGTGGAAGGTTTCAAGTTCTAATTTCATTTCTTTAATTTCCTTTAATAAAGCAGTCTTATCATCGTTTATTACCAATTTTCTTTCTAACTCTTCAATGTTCTTTTCTAAACATTTTTGCCTATTTACACCTTGTTTCTTTAAAAAGGAAGCATACGATATAGCTTCTTCCCTTATAACCATCATTAAAGTTTCGAAAAATAATTGATCATTTATAGTAAATTCACAGTCACCAACTATACAATCGTTTTCATCAAAATCTACCGTGTCTTTTGCGTAAAACAAAATAGTCTCTTTTATTGTTTTCTTAATTTGTAAAACAAAACCCTCGTTTTTTAACAAAGAATTATTGAATTTCCAGTAACCGGGACCTCGCTTTAGTTGATTTAAGCTCAGACTTAGACTAATTAAGGAGTGGTCCGTTCGATAACCCGGAAAAATATCAACCCTGTGAACTAAAGAAAGAAGTTCTGAAGATATCAAAAAGAAGTCTAATCTGCTTTGTTTAAAAGGGTTTGGTTGTCGCCATGTATAGGATCTTTTAGTTGGACATTTAATTCTCCATGGATCGCATAAATCTAATGCACTCTTCATTTCCTTAACTTGTTGTTTTGCTCGAGGATTATTAACATGGAGGTAGTTACATGTATCGAGAGTTGAATCTTGTACTAAATTCCAATCCCCACAAATAATGGTATGTGGATTTTCATATTCTGTTATAATTTTTTGAAGATCAGCAAAAAATGTTGGATTGTCTGTATTTGGCCCATATAACGATGCTAATGTTATGTTATATTCGTAAAGTGTCAAGTCTAAAACCCCAAAGTTTCCTACATTGTCTATTTTCAGCCTATTCATATTTACTGGGACCGTATCTTTAAAAAGAATAGCTACTCCCCTTGAGTTGGATGTATTACAAGAGAAAAAACATTTGGCTCCCCATTCCCTACGTATTTCGTTTTCTATATCTGGTACAAAATGAGTATCCTGAATACAACACACGTCACATTGTTTTGACTTTAAATATAACAAAATATCCTGCCTTTTCCGACTATCACCTAGGCCACGACAATTCATGGAAATAAACGTAACGTCATCGTGCATCATACATGAGTTGGTTAAGAAAAAGAAACAAGGAACTACCTGTGGAAGTATTAACTTTTTGTATACGAACAACAAGAACAAAAACAAAGACACCAACAGCGACAAGACAAATACAATACAACAAAAAGAAGGACTCGCACTGCGAGCCCTTGGAACAACACACAACAAAAAGTCGAATGACTATCCTCCATAGGGTATCCTACAAAATCCATTTCATACCAAGAACCTTGTCCATCTTACAAAAAACAGCGTATACCCCTTCACACCCTCTCTCCATTAACAAAACGGAATATTCGACATATGTTTAGCACAAAACCTCGTGTAAATTAACATTAGTTTCCATATCAATATAAAAAAAAACACAACCGATGTCTAAAATATGCATTAACTAGATTTTTACATCTGGGTTATAATTATACCCTTTCATAACCAATGCATCAGCAATCATTGATAGTATGTATTATAAATGGAGAGAGTAGAAGGGGGGAGAGGCACAAAGAGATAGAGAGGAAGAAAGAAAATATCAGCGCAACAGATGCTGTATAAAATATTCACACATTCCAGTTTGATGGAAAGATTGTTCCTTTTTCACGTTCGATAGCGTATACTTGTTTTGGTATAATCGATTGCTTTTCGCAGTAAAAAGAAGTGCCATCACAATTAATACAGAGCAGTGTTTCTAGAGAATTTAAGCATGCTTGTGGCTGTACCTTCAAACATTCCCATTTTCATACAAAGAAAACATGTGTGTCAATTACCTTGGAAGATCTATATCTTCAAAATAAATACAGTTTTCTTCATCTACCATACCCTATGCCTCTGCCAAAACTTCTCCAACTAGTAGATGCAAATTGGAAAAGAGAAAAAATTAATAATTCAATAGCCATGATGATTCAATAATCATGATGCTGAAGAGTTATATGCGGTTACAACTATTATAATAGTTACAGTCAATAGTACTTTGTACACCATCACAAATGTTTAATTAAAGTTTGCCCTCATTCGTGCTCTCTTCGTTTAGAAAAAGGTCCTTTTAAACATCAATATGAAAGTTATTCTTTTTCACTTTTTCCAGTTATAGTCCTTTTTTTATGTTATTATTCCAACAACAAAAAAAATCTCTACTTCTATCTCCTCAGCATCATGGTCACTGAGACTATACAGTATAAAAAGGAGTCTTTGGACAGACTATCATCTGTATGAACACTAAATGAAACATTTCATTACTTAATAGTGTCTATATCTCAAATAAACTAGTATAATCTGATATTCAATTTATCATTAATATCCGTCAGAAATTTGTGTCTATACTGAGATCAGTTCACTATGTTACAGCAATAATACATGAATAATTCCAACTCATTCTGTTCCTGAGATGAAATCATGTTCTTTTTCCCCCCGGGTTTTCACAATTTCACAATTTGATAATGACATGACAACACTATTTTTTCATTGTTTTGTTTCTATAGTTACACACACTTTAAAATCGATTATTTCGATTTAAAAAAAATATGTATATATGCTTTTCCTTCTGGCACGTCAGTTTTTTCTGATCCAATTACTATGATAAAACCTTTCTCGGTTTATCTTGCTTCACATATACGTCAGGAGTGAACTTCTTTCAAGAATCACTTTCCATAGCACTACACCTTTATGACCGTAATATAATATATTTGTGAATCTGTACTAAAGCCACCTCATATCTTGGAAAATCAATGTCTATACTAGAAGGCATATGTTCACCATTAACGTGTGATCTCTAATTACACCAAATCATCTTTTCATCTGACATATGACATGGGATAAAAACATTTCACCCTTCGTTTTTCAAACAGTTACATAAACTTCATAGAAATGTTCTTCCCCCTACCAGGAAAAAATGAAATAGAAATCTTTCCTTCCCTATCAGGAAAAAAAAAATTCCTTTAATAAAAAGAATTTCTCTGCAAAAAAACTCTTTTCTTTTTGGTTTTTAATCTCTTTGTTTCACATAGTTCTTAAAATCTGGTTACTATATTTCTATATTTCATAAACATTCTGAGCGTAATAAAGACAAGTTTGTCTGTGCTCTTTAAGAGTGAAAAAATGGTTTCTTTCAAATAACGTTTTTGAAGAAATCTTTATTTATAATTTTTTTTCATAGAAAAGGTCAGAATTTTATCTTCTTTACTTCACATAACTACAAATGAATGAACTCTATCAAGAACAGTTTGTTGCTTTACAACAGTCTCAACTTTGTTCGGGGAGTAATCCAGACAAAATTTAATAACTGACTCGTATGAAAAACATACACCATTCTGTTATGTTGAATTTACACCTGTTTTAAAGTGATTTCTTTCAATACTATTAACATAAGCAACAACCTTTCTTTAAAGCAAAGTCAGAATGTCTCTCAAATCTTTCTGCAAAACCTCAGTTCTGGTATGTTTATCCTTTTTCAAACTGGACTCTTCAAAATATTCAAGAACAATAGATGTTTAGATCAGAATCTCAGTTTAATTTGCGTATCATAAAGAGAAGTAACAAGCCTAACAATAGAAGATTTCATCATTTTTTTGTCATTCTACGTTATTAAGTTACAAATACTTTTATACAGAAATCTCTCTCTGTATTTTTATATTCACTGATAGGATTGGGGAAATGTAATTGTTTCACCAATTTTAACTGCAGACTTTCAGCAAATGGATTATATATTTTTCCCCCCTCAAATTCATCTGGCAAAGACTTCTCTTACTTTTCAATCCAAAATGAATTTTAGAATAACACATATAAAACATTTTATTTCTCTGTGTTTGCAGTACGTTTTGGATTCATTTGATTTTTTCACATAGATTTATGTTTTATAAACAATGTATATCTATAAAAAAAAAAAAAGAATGATGAATTAGTAGTTTGTAAGCTTTCTCACCTATTGGTTTCTTTTCAATTTACAAGCGTTGTCCACGGCGATGTAGATCCTTTTTCTCTACATCCAAATTTACATGTAATACACATACATGTATGTATAGTACATGCATGTATATGCTATGTATTAATATGGTCCTGTATTTAAATTTCTAAGTGTTTTCTCACATTTTTACTACTTAATATGTACTTCTGCCATCAATATCTACCATTCAATTTTAGTGGAGGGTACATATGGAAGTCTAGCCCTTTTTCAACTGTGATGGAAGATCTGTGACAAATCTGAAGCGTAGACCCTCACGTGCGGATCCAGCATTTCTCCTAGCTTCCTGATTTCTATTTTGCTGGGTTTGTTGGTATTCTCTCAGGACAGCATCACGGTCGAACATGCTCATGAAGCGCACGATGATAGGATCGGGACCTCGGTGGGTTTGATTCTCACCTGGAAGCGGACGTCGTGGCAGCCTATGTGCCCTATGGGCGTTCACCAATCTCATCTTGTCGGTTTCTCCTTGCGTGAAGCCAAGATCTTTGATGCAGCTTTTCACTTTTCCTTCTACATTTTCATTCCTCTCTTTCTCGACTCCATATAGCAGTATATTTTGTTTCCTGTCATGCAGCTCTAGAGCTAAGATCGACTCCCTTATCTCCGATTCCATAGCTTTCCTCTCCTTTCTCAAATTCGGGAGTGCCTGATTTTCTATAGCACAGATTCTCGCGGCTGAATCAGTCGCTGCTGCTTGCAAATCGTCAAGCGTAGCATGCATTCCTGAAATGTCTTTCTTTATAGCCGACATATCAGAGCCCAAAGCATCTAAACGTTGTAGAATTTTGGCAGAAAATTCCTCTAGGTCTGCACGTGTTACTGCTGACTTACCAGCTTCTGATGTGGAAGGCTCAAAAGGCATGTTTAAATCTCTCGTTTTCTTGCTAAATCTCAACAAATACGGCTCTCTGTCGTATATTGTCGTGACAGTGAAATAATGGTCATGACACAACACGAATACAATATGGATAGGCGATTTCAGCTGGGGAAAAAAATTCAAGAGGTCGTGTGATTTAATGCAAGAGTGTATGGTCCATCTCGTTTTCCTGATTCATGTGTAAAAAACCAATGCTTTCTCATTATCACTGCAAAAACCGGTGGTAATCTTTCATTAGCTCGGTATCTATATTTGGCAACACCAGATAGGAAAGTGTTAGAACAACGCCATTATCGAATCAAACAAATCCCATTGATTTGTTTCCACGCTGGTGTTGTTTTAACACTGCCATTAAATAAGTCTGATTCGATACTGGTGCTTTTCTATTATCTGGTGTTGCACAGTATAGATACTGAACTGGTGTTGAATTAACACCCTGGTTTTATAACTGCTGTTTAAGTTTGTTCTCATGAGCCCTTCATGAGTACCAAAATAATGCAACTATAGGCTATACAAGTTGTTACAGCAAATACCATCATTATTTTATGAAGATTATATTTAGATTATATTAAGATTATATTTCTTACTTTAAAAACCAATAATCATCCATCATAATCAGTATTACAGTCATTTCCTTTTGCAATACAACTTTTATTCACGTCTGATGTTCTACTTACATCTGTATACTCATCAGCAAAGACAAGTATACTACATTGTCAAATCATTATTGTATACAATTGCAATGAATACATCATACTTCCCCAATCAGAGCCATCTAGCACAAAATGTTGCGTTTAAAAGCAACTAAAAGATTAAACGAAAGCCCGAATAAATGATCCTGACTGGTTGAAAAACAAGTTGCCTTTAATTTTTGACGGAGTTACGTTTAAACGCAACGTTTTATGCAAGAGGGACATATACATAATTACCAACCAATAATAAAATCAAAGAAAACTATTTTCACGTACTGTATTTACAGCACTCAGATTAGTATAAATATATACCTAACTCTGATGTTATAAAAGAAGAAAACTATACAAAATGAAAAGTCCAGACTGGACAAAATGTTCTCCAACTATATCATGTTCCTATTTCAGGCAAATTGAAATGGTTCTTGAGCCAATGCTCTTACGTTCCTAGAATAGTAATAATGATAAATTAGTAAAATAATGAATTCAAATATATATTTTGCTTTCATTAAGTTTTGGGAGGAAGGGGGTCTAACTAAGTATTCTACCCAATATGTTTGTAAGTGATCATAACTGGACAAAACATTACCCCGTTCTGTATAAAATTGCCTGAAGTTGGTAAGACGTACATGTATAATTACATCAATCTTCCAAAGTTTTACCCAGCATCGTTTCTAAGAATATAATATAGTCGAAACTATAGCTGAGCCAGAAAGCTGACAACGGGATTGTCATTACGTCATTGCATCAATATTATCATTACGCAATAATATTTTGAATAACTCCTATACTGAAAGCACGGTTATGAAAAAACGACAGAAGAAAGGGACATTATTACAGAACACAATGTCTTCAATCAATGGCAGTTATAAGTCAAATATCATAAATCTACGATGGCATGATCTCCTATACAAAATAATCAGTCACTACCAATAGCCCTAATTTGTATTTTGCTTTTTTGTATATAAGCATTGACAAGCGAGATGCTAAAGCTGACTTTAGAGCAATTAAAGCTCACGTACAGTATTGGTAGCAAAAAGGAAATTGGAAAGAAACATGTTCAATATAGTCTCATGTTGTTCTCCTTGTATCAAAAGATATCTGTAAGAGATCATTTGGTATTCCATCTATGATTTCTGGTGAATTTCAGTGTAAATATCTGTAAGGAATGCTTGATCACTGCCATTATGCTAGGACCCTTCCACCCCGACGGCTCCCCGCACAGCAATCTTGGGGCTTCGCATAGAGACAGCGTGTGTGCACTGTGTGTAGCTACTCATCATTGGTTTTACACGTGTGTTTACAGTGTATAGCACAGGCTGCCTTTGTTGGGATTTTACGTGCCTGTCCCGGCACATAAATTAGTTTTTGCCTCTTATTTGTTTAATATTAAACTTTAGGAGGCGAAATCTTCACAGTGTCTTAATATTGTTAGTATGTTGCTATTTATCAACAAAAATTGAAGAAATCTGACGAACAGTTTTTGAGGGCTTACCAAAACTTTACATGACCTTTAAATTAGTGTTTCCACTCCTTTTCATACTAAATATGCTCACTTTCTGCGGTCCATTTCGTGGATTTCGTAGGATTTTAAGAAATTATTCTTTAGCTCTCAGTTTCGTGCTACCGTCGTTCCCCATGGCGTGACGTCATCAAATATGTTGACTTTATGGGTGTAACCTATCCATTCTTCGATTGTGCTTAAAACTCCATCACGTTTTTTTTTTCTCAAATGAA
>CM046832.1:30927603-30960103 GCA_025618425.1 Heliocidaris tuberculata
CAAAATATTTATTATACATCTCATCATTTTTATCCAGTTTGTCCAAGTATTCGGCAAGTTTAGACACAGATGGGAAATCTTGTACATGTATAAACGAGTTCGGTGGAGCCATTCTGATGTAGTCTTCTTTTGGCGCTCCGTAGACAACTGGAACCAAGCCCAATGTCAAGGCATTGTACCAGAACTTTTCGGTGATATAATCGCGACATTCACTATTTTCTAGAGCGAGATAGAACTTGTACTTTCGAATACCACAGTTGTTAAGATTCCCACAAGGCTTCTTACCGCATATCCCAAAAGTATCGACGCTGATATGTTTTGACAGAGCTCCAACAAACTCATTGCGACTCCAAGAGACTACCTGGCAATTAGATGACACCCATGCGACCAGTTTGGTTTTGTTTTTTGCCCAGTTCCTGGTGACGTTACTAATAGGGGATGGTGCATGCGGCACGTATCGCCCATATTCGGCCCCGGACAAGACGGCCTTTTTGTTGGTTGCTCCTGTACGATACGTCAGGATATAGTCATAGGACTTATTCAGGTATTTGGCCGGTGGAATAACCTGTTTTGTCGTGTGTATCGGGCTCTCAAATGTCCAGAAGATCCATTTCTGATGCTCAGATCGATACTGCATCAGCTTATCCCAGTTCCAGCTTGATTTGTAATAGAGCAATACAATATCACTTGAAGCAAGTTGGTCATAGTCCTGCCCATAATCTATCTGAAGGTCACAAGATAAAGAAGGACAAGAATATTTTCCTTTAGCCTTGTTGTCCCGAATTAATCGTTCGAGGGGCCAGCCTATAGAATCATGCTTTTGATCAAGCCAAACATAAACTTTCTTGTAGAGTATCTTGAGGGGTTGAGGCACTCTCTCTCTCCCCGTTGGCGTCATTATTGCGTATGCATTATGTCCTGCTGCTTTTATCTGGTATGCCAATTTCGTGACAGGGCTTGCATTATATAATAAAAGAAAGCAAATCATGTAAACGATAGAGCTGAACATGCATCCACAGAACCAGAATCTCATCGAATTGTTCATCTTGTGTAGACTTCAGGAGCTTCAGTAGGCAGTATGAATATACACAACTTTCTTCAAAATAACCAGTGCGGCGACATATTCAGGAGAATGATGTAGACTATTATCAGTGACGCGTAGTGGGCACACCTGTATGGGGCGCCAAGTGTTCACCGACTTATTCTCGCCTCAATTTGTGACAAAAATCACTCAAACCTAGTTTTTGTTACAAAATTATTGAACAGCAATTCATTTTGTAACAAAATGAATTTGAAAAAGTAATTTTGTAGCAAAAAAATATTCTGTTACAAAATTAACATTGCAGAATTATTTTGTCAGATTTCATTTTGTAACGAACATCATTCTGTTTCAAAATTAACATGTCCAATTCCATTTTGTAATGAAAATTATTTTGTCCGTTCTCATTTTGTAAAGAAAATAATTTTTGTTACAAACTTAACATGACCAAATAATTTTGTCCATTCCAATTTTGTAACAAAAATCATTCTGTTACAAAATGACTTGACAAAATTATTTTGTTCATTTTTATTTTGTAACAAAGTCATTTTGTTACAAAATTATTTAGTCCATTTTCATTTTGTAACAAAATTCATTTTGTTACAAAACTAATATGACAGAATAATTTTGTTCATTCTCATTTTGAAACGAAAAATCATTCTGTTACAAAATTAACATCACAAAGTAATTTTGTCCATTTTCATTTTGCAACAAAAATCATTTTGTTACAAAATTAACATGACCAAATTATTTTGTCAATTTTCATTTTGTAACAAAATCATTCTGTTACAAAATTATCAAGACAAAATTTGTTTTGTCAATTTTTATTTTGTAACAAAATTCATTCTATTACAAAATTAACATCAAAAAATAATTCTGTCCATTCTCATCGTTTAACATAAACGAGTTTTTAGTGAATTATGTCACAAAATGAGGCAAGTTTGTACTGAATAAGTCGGTGAACACTTGGCGCCCCATACAGGTGTGCACCGACTTATTTTGTACAAACTTCTCTTTACTTATTGTTTTCATTGTTTCCCCTTTCTATCAGCTTCCCTGGGTGTATGTTCGTGCACATTATACACTGTATACTACGGAGCCCTGGAAGGGACATAGTGAAATATTTTTTATCTCATATATCTCGTTAAAACGAGATAATTATCTCATTTTATGTCATTAAAATGAGATAATTATCTCGTTAAAATGAGATTTAAAAATATTTCACTATGTCCCTCCCCGGGCTCCGTAGGTCCCGGCCACCGGGGTAAGTAGTTTTACTAACCATTACTTCATACTCTTCTTATGCCGGTAGGATTTGAACGTCATTGTGGTTGGACTGGCATACATGTGCGCGCTTGGAAACAGGCGACTTGCTGGAATGCTCCCCAGAGGAGTGGAGAATGTACACTGTGTAATGTGTAGACTCGCAATTGAATCCAGTGACTTCAAGATGATTTCAAGAGAAAAATGAAAAATCATCTAATGTCTAGCATTTTCTTGTAAAATCCTTAAGAGTATTTTGTCCCTAATATGTTTATTTTATAAAGCATCTTTGGCCTTATTATTATCATTAATTATTGATATTATTATTATCATTATCATAAATAAAAAAATTTCTTTCGAGGAGGCTCATAATAAGGCATGGAATATTTTCAAAAAAGATATTACCACGATTATATTTCGCTTGCCCCCCCCCCCTTCTCGAGCCAACTTACCAAAGCATTGACCTTCATAAGATGCGTTGTTCGTTTGAAAGACAACACGAAGTCGTCCTTGAGCTCACGATAAATGTCGTCCACTCCATGCTCGACCTCGTCGTGAACTTCTTCGAGGTCGTGAAAGGCCCCCATGAGCTCGGTCTCCACATTGCGTCGGGTTTTGGCCACGTTCGACATCGTCTTGACTTCTGCGAGAAGATTTTTGTCGCCTTCAGCCTTCAGAAGAAAAAGGGTGGGTTTTAGTGGATTATTGTATTCGAATATCCGATTAATGTTTTTAAAAAGAATAATGTATCTTAGATTTATCTTTGAGAAAAAAAAAATCCACCTTTCTCTTAATTCTCATTGCTTTCATTCAGGGGCGGCGCCAGGGTATTTTGATAGGAGGGGCAAGACGACCTAAAGATGACGTCATATTTTTTCTCCATTAAATAACAGGGGTAATATAGAGTTACATGTTTAAGACCTCTCTTTTTAATACTCTTCTTTCTTTTTTCTTCCTCCTTTTCTTCCTCCTTTTCTTCTTTTTTTTTTTTTTTTTTTTTTCACTACTTGAAAAATCATAGGGGGGCGGTCGCCCCCTCTGCCCCCCCCCCTGTAGCGCCGCCCCTGTCTCTCTCTTCCCGCTGCCAGCTCCAAACCCCGCCAGCCCTTAACACAGAAAAAAATGATATCAACAAAATCTGCAGATGGATTATGGCACGCGAACATCGCAACACACTGCATGGATGATAAATATGAATTGTTTTCATTATCATGCAAACACTAATGATTAGAATAAAGCCCACCGCACATTATACGATCCGACTGCGATCCGAAATTCGAAGAAGTTGCAATTACGATATAGATACTGGACTTCAAACAACCATAATCTTCCTGATCGAGGTTCTGAATAATAATGTGAATACTGAAATCGAAATTTCAGCGCTTTGTAAGCCTTCTGTTCTGAGTGAAGACCAAATCGGCTTCGAATCGTAGACAATCGCGCAACTGGTCTGACGTCACTACGATTCGGAGCCGATTTGGCCTTTTCTCCTACGAGGAAGCTTGCGAGAAAAAAAAATTACAAAATAAATCGATTTTATTATTCATATGACCATTCGGAACCTCGATCATTTAGATTTTACATGTTGGAATGTTAAAATCAAATTCTTTTGCAAATTCTACCAAAATCGGATATATAATCGGGTATATTGCGCGGCGGACTTAAGCTTAAGACGGTCTTTGCCAACGAGTAAAGGGTTTTTGTCTATTGGAACCGCCTTAATGCCTAATCAAAACTTACCCCCCCCCCCCTTTTTTTTCTGACATTTTTTTCTTTCTTTCTTTTGCTTGTCAGAAATTTATGGGTGTTAAAATCGATACTAAAATAATGTGATGACCCTTTTTTTTTAAGAGGCTAGTTCCAACCTTATCAAAATCGGTCAGGTCTTCCATCCTGTGCATACGCCATTGTCTCTCATCCTCTTCAGTATTCTTTAACTCCTTTATGTGTTCGTTGTGAACCAGTTGATCTAAAACAGTATCCAACTTCTCTTCCACTTTCCGAACCATCTCTTGCTCCTTCTTTTTCTCAGTTTTCTGTGAAAAAAAGAGAACCGTATAATCATAATTACGAGCTGGTCGCAAATATCCATAAAATGTGGCCTTGTCTCTTAAAGATTTGCGGTTGATCCGGATTGATCGCAAGTCCTCAAAACAATCGTTTTAGTACAAAGTTGCAACTGATTTTCAAGTTACGATTGATTTGATCAATCGCAATTAGTCCAGGTTTTTCAAGAAAACAGCGGATTTCTCCCCCCCCCCCCCTTAACTTAACGAATTGGATTTCATAATAGGGACTTAATGAGATTCATTCAGAATTGGTGAAACAAAATACAAAATGACGTCTTTGCACCCTTCAATGGAATGATTTGAAGTATATTTTATGTTCACTTCTTGAGTAATTTGTATCATGAGAATTACTATAATTCAGTTTTCGGCTTATTGTCTTTCACATCTGTTTTCCCGGAGTTAACGTGTATCAATGTGATTTTATTCAGATTACTGGCTGATGTGTCTTCTCAGAAAAGCCGCATCTAGAAGTAAACTTCTGGCCTTTCATAACTGAAAAATACTTTCTGCCCACACAGTGATATGTAACATTAAAGTAGCGTCACACTGTTTTGGGAAAGTATAATCTATTCTGCTTGCTATTAGCGTTTATTACCATTATTATAATTTTCACTTCAATTGTTGATTAATATTTATTTCATGAGAAAATAAACGTTTTCTCAAAACAGATAATCTACCTTGGATTTATGGACAATCGATTTCAGCTCTTTGTTGACTGGCATAAGGACAGCGCTTGCACGCCTCATGTCACGTGATTCCTTCTTGATACGCCTCTCCTGCTCAGCATCGACGGCCCTGGTGTGTGTTAGAGAGAGAGAGAGAGAGAGAGAGAGAGAGAGAGAGAGAGAGAGAGAGAGAATACCTACGTCAGTGTTTATTATCGCGAACTTTTAATAAGGCGACATTTACCCATGATAAGCATTCCTCATCTACGAGTCTATCACCCACATCTCACTTCTCTTTAATTTTTCTTTATTCATTTCTGCCACATTGTAAGAGGAAATAGTGAATGAATGAAGTGATAAATGAATGATTGAAGGAATGAAGGAATGAAGGAATTAATTAAGGAATTAAGGAATTAATTAATCAATTAATTAAGGAATAGAGGAAGGAATAAACGAAGGAATGAAGAAAGGAAGGAATTAATAAATGAATGAAGGAAGGAATAAAGGTAGGAATGAAAGAAGAAATGAATAAATGATTGATTGAAGGGATGAATGAATAAATGAATGAATGAAGGGATGAAGAAATGAATGCATTAATGAATGAATGAAGGAAGGAATGACGGAATTGATAAACGAATGAATGAGGAAATGAAGGAAGGAATAATGGAATCGATAAATGAATGAAGGAATGAAGGAAGGAATAATGAAAGGAATAAAGGAATTGATAAATGAATGAAGGGATGAATGAAGAAATGAATGAAGGAATGAAGGAATGGATGAATGAATTAATGAATTAATGAATGAAGGAATATAGGAAGGAATGAAGGATGGAATGAATGAAGGAATGAAGGAATACAGGAAGGAATGAAGGATGGAATGAATGAATGAAGGAAGGAAGAAATGAAGGATGAAATTAATGAATGAATTAATGAAGGAAGGAATAAAGGAAGTAATGAAGGAATGAAGGAAGGAATAAATGAAGAAATAAAGAAATGAAGGAAGGAATAAATGAAGAAATGAAAATGAATTTATGAATGAAGGAATACAGGAAGGAATGAAGGATGAAATGAATGAAGGGATGAATGAATGAATGACTGAAGGGATGAAGGAATGAATGAATGAATGATTTAATCAATTAGTTAATAGATGAGTAGATAGATAAATTAATAAATAAAGTAGATAAATCATATGCGAATAGGTCGCAAACATCTTAATTATATTATAAGACACCATCCTATCGTACTGGTGGCGGGAAATGTGCCCTACGGATGAGGTTTAAATTAATGAGATTAATGAGTTTAAATTAAATGAGATTTAAATTAATGGATTTCCATAACATAACACACATCCAGGATAGACAATCTAAAACAATATGGTGTATCCAGAAATTGATAAACAGGGAAAGGAATGTATCTGGGCATCCCCGTGTGTCCTAAGGCCACCGCACCCCTTACGATCGGTCTGCGATCCGATTTCAGAAGAAACTGTAATATCATTTGACAAATCATTTAAAACAAAAGGTATTTTTAATTGAGGGTCTGAATAGTCATACAGATAGTAAAATCGATAATACGGCCTTTGCCGAGTTTTCTAGTCGGTGGAATGGCCAAATCGGCTCCGAGTCGTAATGATGTCACAAAAATCGTCACAAAAAAACTGCCTACGATTTGAAACTAATTTTACCCTTATTCCCTGTAGAAAGCTGGCAGCTCACCTAACCATGTTTAGTATTCATATTACTTTTCAGAACCTGAATAGGGTAGATTTCATTTGTTAAAATGCCAATATTTAAGGCCATAGCGATTTATTTCACAAAATCGGATCGCAGACCGATCGTAAGGTGTGCAGTGGCCTTTAGGCCCACTGCATGACAGTGATTATTATATATTTCTTCCTGGGTCCTCAAAACAGGAGGGGGAGCGTAAGTCGATTTCATTATGGTCTCGTATCGCACACATTTCTTACTTAGGTCAAGTGTGTGTAATTGTGTGTAATTGGGTTTTTACAGACGTGTATCAATCAGATATGATTATTTACGTCTGGGGACCGACCTTTAACGTCACCATCCGAAAGACGTGACTCAGTCTCGAACCTGGGTCCGCTGAATCAGTTTATAACTTCCACTGTTAGCTGGATTACAGGCGCACGCCACAACGCCCAGTTGTGGCGTAGCGTGAATCCAGCCTCTGAGAGGGCGCTAGGATCATAGGACACCGGCCTTACTATACAAGGCAGATGAAAATAATGCAAAATAACAAGACCACTGAATAGGAGTAAGATGTAGCAAGGGCTCTTATCATCTTCTTTTACGTTCCCTCCCTTTCTTTTTCTTTCTTCTCTCTTTTCTTTTTTTTTTTTTTTTTTTGTGGAGGAGGGGAGGGGAGAGGGCCCAGAATATGGTGTACCCTATAGCTACGCCACTGCTTAGTGTTACAAGGCCTTTACTCATTGACGGCTTGGACGGTGAGTTTCCTTGTCGTATGTTCCATGAGCAGAGGATCGGAGCCGGGTTCGATATTCTTATTTTGATCCTTGCCACGAGACGGATCGACTCCACCAACCTCCCAATGGTTGCCGTCATAGAAGTGCTGATCCTGCTTCGTCTGCACAGAACGACGCCGGGTCGACAACTTTCAAAACAAAACAAAAATGTCTATGTTTTTTTGTGTTTTTTAAAAAATCTTTTGCCCAACTCATGGGATTTTGTAGTAATGATAGAAGATACTCTCTAATCAATGAATGTAATGTTCTTTCCACTAGGGGGCGCAGTAGAACATTTTCAATGAGAAAAGAAGAGGTGGAAGTTGGACGAAAGTGAAATTATTATTTAAAAAAAAAACGAAAACAACAAACAACAAATTAGCGAATAGATTATTATCTGGAAACTATTACAACAATTTTTTTGCTAAAAGTTATTTTGCTTATGCGGTGTGAGGCATTAAACTAAGTCAAGGCTTTGATTTGGAGTGTTCACAGGGGATCCGGGCTAACTCGGCACTAGGGCGGAGAATCGCGGCTGAGTGAATTGAATTGAATTGATCGCAAATACTTGTGTTGAATTTCGCATTAATTGCACATTTCAAAACATTCAAATTCAGAATTATTTGACATCAATGTGCAAAATGATTAGCAAAGAAGTAATGTTGAAAATTTCAAGAAGTAAAACAATACAAAACATGAAATTTAAGGCTAAAAACGGTACGGTGCGTAGCGTAAACTTCAACTCTTGGAACAGTCACCGCGCAGTACCGATTTCGCCCTAGTGCCGAGTTAGCCAGATCCCTTCACAGGATACTTATCAGAGAGCGAAATTGTTTGAATTTATAATTATCTCACATACCTCATACATTCCTTGTTTTCGAGGCAGCCGGTGTTTGAGGTGTCTCTTGAGTACTTTCTCCCGGACCTCGTCGGCCTGGCTCATCATGAACACCTTCTCGTTCTTCTCCTCATCATACTGGAAGTCGCTTGCGTTTGAACCTTTAGCCTTCAGCGCCTTGATAGCAAGATTTGATGGAAAACGCATATAATGATAGAGAGATGACACGCGGATAAATAGAGTGTTATGATAATCATGAATAATAGTATGGTCTTATTCACCCAGGGTACGTCTCATCAGCCTCAATACTGCTCTTGCAATTATTATTATCCAAGCATTAAAGGGAAATCCAATCTTAATAGCAAGTTGCTTTGAAAGAAAGAGGAAAAATCAGAGAAGCAGATTGGTGAAAGTTTGAACGAAATCGGAAAAGCAATAAGAAAGTTATGAATTTTTGAAAGTTGTAATCACTATGCATATGGGAATTTCAAATTGGCCGAATAGGTAATGTCATTGTGATGTATTTGTGGACAACTCACCCATTTGCTCTAACACAAAAAATGACTAAAATGTCACTTTTATTCAAAATGCATTACTTAGTAGGATCTTTTCATTCATGAGGACCTATAACAATATGCTACCTCCAATATATTTTGAGTACTGCCCCGAGGGTAAAAGCGCCTCGAAGAAAACCGCAAATTAGTGATATTTTTGTGTACGACAAATGGGAGAGTTGTCCACAAAAATGTCACAATTGACTCACCAAATTGCCAATTTGAGATTCGCATAGATGTAGTGATCTCATTTTTCAAACATCTATAACTTCCTTAGTCCTTGTCCGATTTCTTTCAAACTTTCACCATCCTGTTTTTCTTATTTTTCTGCTTTCACACAAATCATCTTATTACCAAGGTTGGATTGCCCTTTAATGACAGGTACCCATTTAATACACCTGGGTCGAGAGGGTCGAATGTGGCAAAGCACCTTGTCCAAGGATGTAAGCACCGAGCAAGGATCGAACCCGGGACCTCTCGTTTGAGAGTAAAGAATCACCAATGCAAGGTGCTCCCACCGTGGTCAGAGGAAATAGAAAAGATGAAGAATGACAGAGAGAGATTAAAAGAGAGAGAGAGAGAGAGATGAATGAAAGAAAGAAAGAGAATAGGAATCACGAAAAGATAAAAGCATACATGTAGTTACGTTGGTGTATCCAGTCTTTGTTTAAAGGAGGAGGGGTTATTAAAGTCAGACGATCGACGTGTTTTTTCAGCAACAATTTAAAGTCCTTATTTGGTTTGGGGCAGGAAAATGCGGGTCCACTTGCCTTCATAAGGACCGCTATTCATACAAAACCGCTATTCATTTAGTCACGCGTAATGGATAGCGGTTCTTATGAATAAGTGGTCCTTATGAATAGCCGTCCTTATGACTAGCGAAGTTACCCCGGAAAATGTTTCTCAAATTGACGGTCAGGGGGCACCGTCAAAAGGAACTCTTTTTTAGGATTCAGTCCTCGGAACTCTGCTCGCGGTGTATATGAATTGTGAATTACGCCCTCTTATTATCACTATTATGTTTTAGTTAATCTATCAAATTGCTTATTCCTTAATTGACAAGTTTCAGTCTAGTCCAGGGGGGCATTTCATCAAGTGTCTCGTCGGTGATTTTTACTGACAAATTTGCTCTCAGCCAGTCAGATGCAAGGATTTCAGTAGCTTATAACTGTTATTGCAACTTGTCATTGATGACAAGTTTTATGAAACAGGGCCCAAGCCACTGGCAGATGGGGGGGGGGGGGTGCAACCGGTCCATGCCCCCCTTTTTTTAATGACAAGTGGCATATTGTTTAGTACACAACCCAATTATGTGCTCCTTTTGGGGGGTTTGTTTGTTTGTTTGTCTGTTTTGTTTCGTTTTGTTTGTTTGTTTGTTGCGTTTTGTTTTGCTTGTAAATTTTTCTTTTGTTTAGTAAGAATTGAACTTTTTTTTTAAATTGTGCCCCCTCATTTTTTACGAAATTCGTGATTCGTCCCTCGTCAAACCCCCCCCCCCCCAAAAAAAAAAAAACCAACCAAAAAAAATCATGCTATAGCCCCTTTTTTGGTTAAAAAAAGAGAATTGGCACAATACCGAAAATTTTCTCATAAGCAACCAAGGAAAGAAAGGGGAAAAATTATGTTTTTTTCGAGATTCACAGAAATCTTTGACTAGCAAAAAAAAAAAAAAAAAAAAAAAAAAAAAGAAAAGAAAGGGAAAATCAAATTTTGAGGTGACTTGAGGGTAATTTCTTGTGTGTATTTAAGTAGATCTAATGCCACATCGATTTAAAAGAGGGGAACAGGGCCCTCTTGCATAAAAAGTTGCGTTTAATCGCAACTCAAAAAATTAAACGCAAGTCACAAATACTCGATCCTGATTGGTTGAAAATCAAGTTGCGTTTAATTTTTTGAGTTGCGTTTAATCGCAACTTTTTATGGAAGAGGGCCCTGGTCGGTTATGTTCGCCTCCCCCCCCCCCCCCCCCCTCCCTCCGAAATCCACAACTACTATAATTTTAAAACATGTTTTCACATTTTGTTGAATGACTACAAACATAGTCGATACTGTTAAATCCTACCTTTCCATGCACAACGTCCGACGCCATTATTCATCTGATTAGGCTACTCCCAGTTAAGATTTATATCTTTATTCTTTCAACTTTTGATTTGTATCCATTTGTAACTTTATGCTTATGTTGAAAATATGCGAGCAAAATAAACATAACTCTATTGGCAACCGCCATGCGCATGCGCAGCACCTCTGTTTTGGAATGCGCGTTCATTGTTATTGTTCTGTCATAAGCGTACGGGTTTGACCTATGGGTTTGACCTAACAATTCTTGTTTGCTTTGATTGTGCTGTGATCGCTTTGATGGGTTATAGAATTCAATAAAAGGACAGCAAATAAGTAAAACATGATAAATATATTGAGTACTATCAAAGTACAACTGAATGAAATGTATATTTAGAAACATCCAGGGTTTTACAGTGATTTAAAGCCTACACTGATTATGACGTCACAATAACTCTGAGATACAAAATGACAAATTTAAGATACAACACGAGTGTACATTAAAAAAATTGGATAAATGAAATATAAAATATTAAGGGGGTTTACAAAAAGAAAAAAACCACCTTCCCTAACTATGACGCTAGAGTCATGCACATTAATTTAAAAAGAGAAATCTACCATAATGAAAATTTTGAGGACATTCAAGAGAAAAAGTCCACCCAATTCCATTCAAAGTTGATGTTTATGCGTTTACGAACGCTCTCATGAAATAGGGCAGTGGTACGGCTACAACTGTTTCGCGGTCAATGTCCAATACTAAACCGGATTCCTAACTCTAGCCCTGGACCAAACCCTACCCATCCCTAACCCTAAGCCACTTTCGTTTTTCACTCAAAAAGTTAAATAGTAGGCCTACCTCTAAAACATCAACTACACGTTGTGTTCTATTCAGACTGCAAAAATATAGATCCTTGATTCTAGGACAACTACCCCCTAGACAACTACCCCCCGGACAACTACCCCCCGGAAAACCACCCCCTGGACGACTACCCCCCCCCTAGGACATCTACCCCCCAGGACAACTACCCCCCCCCCAGGACAATTAACCCCCTGGACAATTACCCCCCAGGACAACTACCCCCCAGGACAATTACCCCCAGGACAATTTTTCCGGGGGTAGCTGTCCAGGGGGTAGTTGTTCGGGGGGTAGTTGTCCGGGGGGTAATTGTCCTGGGGGTAGTTGTCCTGGGGGGTAATTGTCCTGGGGGGTAGTTATCCTGGGGGGTAGTTGTCCGGGGGGTAATTGTCCTGGGGGGTAGTTGTCCTGGGGGGTAATTGTCCTGGGGGGTAGTTGTCTTGAGGGTAGTTGTCCTAGGGGGTAGTTGTCCTGGGGGGTAGTTGTCCTAGGGGGGTAGTCGTCCAGGGGGTGGTTTTCCGGGGGGTGGTTGTCCGGGGGGATAATTGTCCAGGGGGTAGTTGTCCGGATACGCCTTGACTATACAAAATCCTTCGGACGTTTTCAGACATTTCCGTAACATATTGTAGTTAAGTCATAATTACACAGTTAGCTTTTGGCTGATCATCTGGTCCACAGTAGCAGGCGCAATCGTTATTATCGTCGCCATCATTCTTCACAAAATCAAGAAGAGTAAGTGAAAATCTTACCTTTTTTTTTTCTTCTTCAGTATTGGATTAACATTCTTTTAGAGTTCGTGGCTACCGATTAACAAAATTGCATTTATTGTTGAGATGATAGTGGGAGTGATTTATTAAAAAAAAATTGGATTCTTTTTTTTAATTTTTTGATTTTTTATTTTTTTTTAATTTTGGGAGTACCATTACTAAGTAATCTTCCTTGGTTACTTTCACCATTTTATCTGAGCTTTTAATTCGTCTCCTTATTTTTAGGTATTTTGGCTGCCCTTATCAAATGCACTCGCCCCGTTTCGTATGCCTGTGGGTATTCAGTCATTTTAAGCATAACACCAAACATCTGAGTGCAATTCTCGATTCGCAGTGCCAACTCTGCTCCAGTGGGTAACAGTATGGCGGCATGATGCCTTGTTATAGGCAAGCATGTTACAAGGAATGTAGTAAGGAATATACGCCATGTTGTGCCCGACTGAAACATAGTTGGCCAGTCTCTCTCTGTATATACGGCACTGGGTATTCGTAGAGTACCTTTATATAGATAGTAGCGACATTGACGTCTGACTTTTCTGGAAACAAAATGGTTTTCGAATTCTTTCTATTGAGAACACCCACGTGCTCAGCGGAATTGAACAGAAATGTTGCATAGCGGTGGAAACAAAAATGGCGTTCAAATCATGAGTTGTCACTACTCTCTGATAAAGGTACTCTAGGTATTCGCAGTGCCATCCATACATAGAGTTTGGCCAACTCTGCTTCAGTGGGTAACAATATGGCGGCCTGTTGCTTTGTTAGGCAAGCATATAATAAAGGAATATACGCCATGTTGTGTCCAACTGAAACCGAGTTGTCCAAACTGGGTATTCGCAATATGGTGCGCCACCTATCGGATGCCACATACCAATTTCCAACTCCCGGACCCCAAACAACATCAAATCTGTGCTAGCGTTTTCGCGCTTCGCGCGGAAAGGGGGGAAATTCCCCAATACCTGCGCCCACCCATGTTCCATACAGTGCAATATTGCGTCCAAATAACTGAAACGCAGTCAGGGCATCCAACTAACTTTCCGCCTAAAAAAGGTGTTGTGAAATATTCTCTCAAATTTGCTAAAAATTAAGCTTTCGCGCTTCGCGTGGAAGGAGGGAAACTGCCCCCTCCCTGCGCTCACCCCTGTTACATACAGTGCAGTAGTGCCTTCAAATAACTGAAAAGCAGTCAGGGCGTCCAACAAAATGACTGGATCTAATTACACTACAGGCGTGCGGCGTACATAGAGTTTGGCCAACTCTGCTCCAGTGGATAACAATATGGCGACATGATGCTAGTTTTAATTTGTCTATGGTTTGCAGGCACAAACCCTGGTCAGTCGTAAAAGTGTCTGCACTATAAGACTACCGTAATCCATGCAGTATAGCTGCTCCTGACACGTATATTGACACGACCAGTTGTTGTTGTTGTTGTTAATTTAGTTTTTACGGCGCTTCATTCAATTTTGAATATTTACGCCAGAAATCAATTTCGCTTATAAAAATGGAAATATATTTTGAATGCGGGTTGAAATGAAGTGTATCTTCAAACACGTTAAAATATAATATATTTGATTTGTATATTTTACGCAATTTGTGGGAGGTACATGGCAGGCTGTCATCACAGATCGTTGTCCCGTTTTTACGTATTTTCTGGCCAGCCCGGTTCGGTACGTTGAACAGGCTTCTCAGCTGGCTTGATGACACAGCCTCCGCACAGCCTAGGCCCCTCCAATACCAGTCAAGACCGTGTGATGCCTGTCATTTGGTAACATCTTTCCATTCGATATAAATAAGAAAAGACAGAAGAAGGAAAACATACGAAATTCATTTTGCGAAAAAGATGTTGACAGACATTCTGTATAGTGAGTGTGACAGTGTGTGTGTGTGTATTTGGGTTTTTACAGACGTGTATCAATCAGATATGATTATTTACGTCTGGGGACCGACCTTTAACGTCACCATCCGAAAGACGTGACTCAGTCTCGAACCTGGGTCCGCTGAATCTGTTTATAACTTCCACTGTTAGCTGGATTACAGGCGCACGCCACAACGCCTAGTTGAGTATAGCTGGTTTAGGCTTCTCTCAAGGCACAATGATTTTCTGATAAAGTGTCAAATTAGGGTCTGTGCTTGCAGACTAACATAAATGCTTCGTTAGGCAAGCATGTAACAAAGGAATATGCGCGCATGTTGCAGGGGCCGCAGAGCGTTTTTGAAAGGGGGGGGGGGGGCCTGATCTGATTTCACGCATTAATGAGAATTTTCGAGCCTTTTTTCCGATATTTCTTTTAACGTGTATACTCAAAAAAAGTGGGGGGGGGGGGGGGGCTCCACCTCATATTCAGGCAGCCTGTGGCCTGAAATAAGCTAATCTTCGGGAGAGACGTGCCCAAACATCTCATTTGCGTAGATTTTCAATACAAAAAATGTATCAGTTGTTTTCTTTTCTTCAAAATACAGCAACTGTTAAGTAGACATTTAGGTAAGGTCATCCGTCCAATCTCCCCTCCCGAAAATGTGCCCATACGCCTATATGTGTACAAGAAACATTCATGTATTTGAGTTGCATGATTTCAACAACCACACAAATCGTCACCCTTTTCCCAAAAGTGGTTGGTTAGAAGAAAAAAAATTCCTTTTTCAGAGTATTCATTACAAATCCAAAATAAGGTTCGTTGAATTTGTTGCACTATTCTGAACATTTGTTAATTTGTAGTTGAAAAAAATAATATCCAAAACCCATTAATGCAAAAATAAAAACCGGTGGCTGAACATACTAAATCTACAATATAAGTAATATTGAGGTCTGTTAAGCCAATATATTTGAGTTTTGGGGACAAAGTTTACAAAATCACCAAATTTTGCAAATGTACTAAATAGGACAATAGCTTCATTTTTTCCCACATGACCCATCGAATCAAAGCACATCTTCATGCAAAATTATGCCAATTTATTGACAAGGTATATACCAATGGCTTAAAAATGATCCAAATTTTCTATACATGTATTTCTTGTAGCAATAGCTTTGTTGTTGTTTTTTTTGCCACAGGACCCATCGCATTAAATCTCATCTGCATGCAAAATTATGCTCATTTAAGCCAATCAATATTGTACTATTATGTACATACACAAGGTAAAAATCAAAGTGCTTGGAAATGTACCAAACTTTCCATATGTATTTGTTGTGCTTACAGAGTTATATATTTTCCCATTGGACCCATTAAAATAACTCACATCTTTATGCAAAATTTCCCAAATTTATGCATATTATTCCGTATCCAAAGTATTATTGCCATTAAAAATGTAAGTATTTAAGAGCTTCAGCTCTTCATTGGTACAATATTTGCATTAAAATCAAGAAATATACTCTGAAAATTGCAGTATAACCTTGTCTTTTCATTTTCCTGACCGTCTTTATCAGTGAGTATCAAATTGGAAGTGCTGCTATAGTCGGTTATTGATATATCAATTTTGTTTATGCATTAAATAAAAATATGCATGAATTATAATATAATAGTTTTAAAAGTCAAGGAATATACTCACATAGTCATTTCATTAACCTGACCTTTTTCACCAATATGTTGCAAATTTGAGGTGCTGGTATAGTCAATTCTTGAAAAGTCATTGAAAATGTGCATTATGCATAAATATAATCAATTTTATAATAAACTACCATTAAAATCAA
The DNA here is from genome assembly GCA_025618425.1 of Heliocidaris tuberculata. Taxonomy (NCBI): domain Eukaryota; kingdom Metazoa; phylum Echinodermata; class Echinoidea; order Camarodonta; family Echinometridae; genus Heliocidaris; species Heliocidaris tuberculata. Next base: position 30,943,873 of record CM046832.1, read on the forward strand.
TTAACATTACAATATTATTGCAATTTTAATGTTATTTTATGTTATTGATAAACCATTGAAATTTTGTTTATGCATTAATATGCATAATTTATCATAAAATAGTTTTGAAAGTGAAGGAATATACTCAGAATATCACACCTAACAAAGTCATTTCATTAACCTGACCTTATTCACCAATATGTTACAAAATTGAGGTGTTTGTATCGTCAGTTCTGGATATGTCATTGGAAATGTGCATTATGCATAAATATAATCAAGTTTTATAATAAACTACCATTTAAAAAAATAAACCTTACAATATTACTGCTATTAACTGATTGATCTAACCTACGTGGTATAATATGAATCCCTTCCATATTTATTTTGTGAGTGTATCATGAAATATGTGTATAAATTAGCATAAAGAGAACGCCATGCGGCAAACTCTTTTCCTTGGATTTTCAATACTCAATGATGCAATCTTTAGCATAAACCTCAAAGACTGTTACACGTATTTTCTCCCCTTTGACCTCGAAATAAGAGAAAATGTCATTAATTGAACTTATGAATTAATAGTTAATCTTTATTATTATGGAGCAAGACTTCCCGCGCAATAATCAGGACTATTCCGCGCGTTTCGAGGATCGGATCGACCAGGAGATCGACAGATCAGCACAATCGCCTTGATTAAAGACTAAGCGGACGTCTGGTAGCGTTGTGGCGTTAACTGGGCGTTGTGGCGTGCGCCTGTAATCCAGCTAACAGTGGAAGTTATAAACTGATTCAGCGGACCCAGGTTCGAAACTGAGTCACGTCTTTCGGATGGTGACGTTAAAGGTCGGTCCCCAGACGTAAATAATCACATCTGATTGATACCTTTTTTTTTTTTTTTTCAGTGATCTTTATTTTGATTCCACTCAATAATTATACATAAATCATAAATCAACATTTCAATGAAAGTATATAACAAATAAAGCACATTATCATGTAACATCTTCTTTAAATAGATGACTGAAAGTCAAAACTATGAAGAAAGCATTGAATGAAATCTTTTCATAAAATAGCCCCTCCCCCCCCCCCCCCCCATGAACATGGGAAACAATATTATATCATATGACTGCATATACAATGTACTGGCCTCCCTACACCCAAACCCCTACCCCCACCCCCTTCACTCACTACACACACACACACACACACACACACACGAACTTTCTCTCTCTCTCTCACTCTCTCACTCGTGGATACCGCCCCCAGTCCTGCTGTTTTCATACAACTTCTCCCACTTTAACAAAATAATGCTTGTCTAACTTGTTCCTTTTCTTAGCTATCGCCTTTTCTTCCTCTCGATGTTCTACTATTCTCTGACAAATTTCCTCCTACACGTCTGTAAAAACCCAATTACACACACACACACACCCACACACACACACACACATCAGTGTTTAGTGTTTTATCATCTTACCCTTTGCTTTCGGGAACCGGATGGTCCCTATATTAAGCATATATATAGGAATGAGATAATTCAGTAGTCAACGGGCTAAAATGTTTCTTTAGTGTAGCAACAAATCATAAATGAAGCATTATTATACCCCCTCCCCACTCTCTCTCTCTCTCTCTCTCTCTCTCTCGCTCTACCTCATCTCTATTGATGTCTTACAGTCTTATTCTGATTTCACCTACTAAAATCATTCAACCACTTTATCACTTAATTTTGTTTGAAGGGTAATTAAAGGCACATTGAATTCACGTGCATTTAGGCAACAAAGGAAACTTTGACCTGTATCTGCATGCGAATTGGTAGAGTATTGTGCCTAAGGTATGTGATCATTATTTTGATGTACAATACGTTATCAGGTAGTATGGAATTATGGACATAAATCTACATCAGAAGAATCATTTGCTTCATATCTCGTCTCATCCAAGTTCCAGTATATGGGGCTATAGGCTTAATGCAGTCATCAGATATACCAAAGTCTGAGATTTGTCAGTAACGTATTTGGGACAAATTGTTTGGACTTGACCGTATATAATTATTGTCATTAGTTTTTTGACATGCTTAATGATGTCCGCATTGCATCAGGCTTTAAACGCTAACATGACCGTGATGACGTACCTCACAAAATAAACAAGTAAAGCTCCCTTTAAGGTCTTTAGCATTTTTAATTGACACCCTGTCCGATCAGTGTAGATCACTTGTTTGATTGTTCTAAATAAATAAAGAAATGATGCAATAGTATATTGAGAAAACCAAGATGATGCAAACATAAAAACCAGTTTTCAAATTTATTGATGCGAACTTACTCCCCCCCCCCCCCCTCTCTCTCTCTCTCTCTCTCTCTTCCAATGATACCATGTGTATGCTGATGACATCCAGATGTTTACCATTTTTGATCCTACCAAGCCTGGAGATGCAGCTTGCGCATACTACCGTATCTCGAAGTGCTTAGAAGACATACAATCATGGCTTGTCAGTAATAAATTGAAGTTGAATTCCAGTAAAACTGAGTTTTTCATTGCTGCATCATCCACCGACTTGAATCGGTTCAATGATCTTTCATTTTCTATTGATGATCTAGACATCCCAATGTCTTCAACAATCATGGATCTGGGTGTTGTCTTTGATAAGGAAATGAAAATGTCTGACCATGTAACAAACTTGTGTCGTACCCTCAATTGGCAAATTTACAACCTCAATCGCATCAGGGGGTACTTAAATAAAGACACTTGTCATAATGTTGTTAGAGCACTTGTGCTATCCAGGCTTGACTATGGTGGATGTTTGCTTGGGGTCATCAGTAAACAGGACCTGGGCAGACTTCAACGTCTTCAGAATAAGTGTGCTCGTCTAATATGTCAAAAACCAAAATGGTCCCACGTCACTCCATTACTCAATGAACTTCACTGGCTTCCCGTTTCTAAGAGAATACAATACCGTATACTGGTTCAGACTTACAAATCACTGTCAACCACACTTCCTCAATACATCTCCTCACTCTTTCAGCAACAGAGAACATCATATTCTCTTCGTTCTACTTCTGCTCCTTCCTATGTCATTCCAAAATCCCGAAAACAAGCTGGCTTCAAGTCCTTTCAGTCACTTGCTCCACAACTTTGGAACAGACTCCCCGCATCTCTCCGTAATAGCACATCACTTGACATCTTCAAGAAACATCTAAAAACTTACTTATACAATTCTTAATTTACTTGAATAGACTTTAGGTGACAGTGCCTTGTATCCTTTGGAAAAGGCGCTATATAAATCCAATTATTATTATTATTATTATGAAAACATTCCGTCTCATATATCGATTTCAAATGAAATTATTAGCAAAAACAAAAGACATAAGAAAGTTTTTAAAGATTAAAAAATGGAGCTTTGAGGAACATAATTAATCATTATATTCAACAGTTGTAAAGGTCGTGTCCTGCAAAAAATATACGAAAATAATTTGAGGAAGTTTAGCTCAAACATATCGGCTCATCTGAATTTCATGCCATCACACGATACGCAATATTTCGTTACTTTGTTGTCTTGGTTAAGAAAACACAATACATCTCAAAATGGTAGCTCTGCCAAAAACTATATAAAGCCTTATAAAGCCATATATGTCATTGATTATTGATGGGACTGGCTCGCTCTCTTGATTTCTATAGAAATGAGACACCAGCGCGTTTTATATCGTATATCATTATAAAATAATATACAGGTATACTTCCTCATATTTAAAAGTGTTTACGTGAGTTTATTGTCATTTTCCCCCTCTTGTTTCAGGATCTTGTGTTTATATTCGGATATCGAAAGATGTGATTATGATCATTGTGAAATGTATTAGAACTAGATGTCAATAGACCATATCAACAAACTTGACAGACTTCTAAAATCGTAATCATTTTGATAAAAGGGAACTAATTTCATCGATGTCATGATGTATACATTCAACCTGCTCCTGTGTTCATGCCTGACGGAATAAAAATGTAAAGACATACATTAAAATGAGAAATACCTGTTAGCATAGTCCGGTTATATTCAAGCTATGATAAACTCCCCCCTCAGCACCTCCCATTACGAAATATCAAAAATTGTAATCCTCCAAAATTATGAATTAGTGTAATACTGGGAATGCCCTTGTTTGGTAGGGGGCTCGTCGGCAGGACGTGATGATCTATAACGCCCCATTCAAAATTTATTTCCACAAAGATGTAATCGTTGTCAGCAAATAGTAGTAATAGAGATAATAACAATAATAATGATGATAATTATGATATAACGAAAAAGGTGTACTTCCTCATATTTAGAAGGGTTTACGTGATTGTATTGTCGGGGGGGGGGGTTGTCCTTTCTTCAGGGCCTTCTGTTGATATTCGGATATGGAACGATGTGATTTTTCACTGGACCAGATATCAATGCATATTAACAAATTTGACAGACTTCCAAAGTTATAGTAATTTTGATAAAGAAAGAGATATGTCATACAATATCCTGATGTGTATTCAACCGGCTACCGTGTTCATGCTGAAGGGGATAAAAATGTAAAACAGACATGTGGATTGTGCGGGGGTGGGTGTGGGAGATGCTCAATATAGTATTTATATAATTGTGTTTGATTATTGATCATCATTCTGGCACAATAGATCATGAAGACCACAAGTTGTTGCAAATGTTGATTGCCCACTTTCGAAATTATATAGGTGGACAATCACTTACGACATAGCATCTCTTGAGGTCGATTAACTAGTTCTAATGCGGGGGCAGGATGTAATTCGATTACGATATTAAAATGCTGCACTTACAATATTTAAGATATGAAAGATGAGACCATTTTATCACTCCTATTTTCGGATTTATGAATATAACGACCCCTCCCCCTCTAAAGATCTCGGCTGTGGGATGTCTTAGTGACGTGAAATTTGCATGCCCATCGACAGGCATGTAAACAGTACCTTTTTTTTTAACACAAAAATCTGTTATTTCGTTATAAAATCAGATGCCAATTTCAACATAAATATAAGTTTTTTTAAGATGGACGAAACAAATATATAGCCCGTTCTTGCTACCATTCTGGTTATGTACAATGTTTTTATCTACAATTGTTTTTAAAACGAAAATGTGATCCGATGTCCTAAAAACCACTCATAAATGCAATTTGGTTTGGTTTATACATCTGTTCGTCTTCCAGAAACTCTTACCAATTATCGTTGAATTAGAACTGAACAGAATAATCTCCCCAAGTAACAGAATAATCTCTCCAAGTCCCTCTGTAGTTCGAAGGGTCGTTTGCTGGACCCTTTTTTCAATAAGGGTTTAATCAGTCCAACCAAGGAACTACTGGGATAGCTTGTCTAGTACCTCCTTTGTCCCACTAACTAACTGTCGCTCACTAGCGTACCCAAAGGGGGGGGGGGGGGTAGGGGGGTAGGGGGGGCAGGGGGGCAGAGTGCCCCCCCCTGAAAAAATTACCCCCTCCTTTTTTTTTCTTTTTTTTTTGCTTGCTTGCTTGTCAGAGAATCATGGAGCAAAACACGTCTGATAACCCCCCCCCCCCCCCACTGAGCGACATTTTGAGGATTGAAGGAAAAAAAATTGTCGCCGTATAATGATATCTGTAAATGAAGTACTTAGCATAAAACAAAATTGTATGCCTTGTATGAACTCTAAAACAATATATAAAACTGAATGTGGTAAAGTGAGAAGGTATAAATCAAACAACCATTTGTTAACTTCGTTCCAAGATATTTTAACAACTAAACAATGGAAAAACGTCTTTTGCTTTAGTCCATGTTCGGCAATCCGGGGGGGGGGGGGAGCGTCCCTCTGGAAATTTTGAATTTTGTACAGCAACCAATGGCAAAGGCTAGTCTCGTCCCCCCCCCCCCCCCCCTGGCCGTGACAAAAAATCTCTGCACATGGCGCAGTCCATTTTTACAGTTTTCTTCATAAATATTACTTGTTAGTTGCGTTAACTGATCCTTGAGCTAATGAGAGCATTTCTAAAAAGCTCATCGCTGACAGACGAATTCCACTTATACAGTGCGTATCACCAAAATAGTTTACCTTGGTCGCTTCGTATGAAAAAATTACATCCTCGGTGAACTTGTATTTTATTTCATGTTAAAGAGTAACTAATGATCTGTCTAATGATACCTTATTCATAACTTTGTGACGACAAATAACCGAGCACCAGTATTTTTTTTAAACTTGTGTCAAAATCGCCTTGTACCAAGTTTGGGATGAAGCAAAGCAAGCTTGTCAAAACACATTCATGACATTATGCATTATTTATTTCTGTCTGAAAAATATTGCTAAGATTTTCTTTTGACAGACTTAGTGCATTTGACAAACAAAAGAGTAAATATCAACTCAAACATCAGAAAATACTTACTACAAGCAAAACGTATGCATTCTATTCCTCGTGATGACACAATCTTTGCTTCCTAACATCCCTTGTTGAGGTTAGCCCTTCGTCATCGAGTCATTGACAGAGGACAATTTTTTTTTCCTTGCTTTCTTTGTCATGAAAGTCCGCTGTCATTTACTTTTGTAGTTATCAAGATATGTATTCTGCAGGTAAGAAGTCATTGAGTCCATGTACTATTCGAGATAAATACCTTGTGCAGGCGAGATGGTGCAAATGACATATCAGGAGAGCGTTTTATGCTAGGATGATATCATAAGACAAGTTTTTAAGCTGTGCGAAAGGAATTAAGTCTATAGCGTATGACTTGAATTAATTCCTTGTGAAAAGAGGGAGGGAAAGCCCTCATTTTCTCATTTTCAAACTGGTCAAAAGGACTGTAATCAAGTTTTAGAGTGTTTTAGAGTATTAGAGTGACCGTTAAGGTCTCCCATTATCAATATTTGTCCCTCGTTCTTATATTTTGTTATATCATTTTAATAAGTTGTAAGTTATCTCCATTGCTTAAGAAGGTAGAGTTTTCTGGGCTGATGTATGAAAAACACATAAAAACATCATTCTCTAAATTACAACTCTTTTTTAAAATTTTGATCCAAATGTATTCGCCTGAAGTGTGCGGAAGTATAGTGATACCCTTCTTCAATGTTTCTTTTATGTACACTACAAGACCACCTGATTCCAATTTAGTTCTCCTATTCCTTTTCCTGCAAACGACAGTATTTACGTCTCCATCTATATATCTAAGTTTTCATTAGAATTTGTTTTCGTTTCAGCAATACAAAATGATAAACAGCGTAATGACGAAATTGACGCTTCATCAAAAAAATCCCTTCATTAGACGAAATTATGGTGGAAATCAATGAGCAAAAACTATGATTTCAAGGAATAAAGAATATGTATCGGGGTAACCTCGCTAGTCATAAGGACCGCTATCCATAACGCGTGACTAAATGAATAGCGGTTTTGTACGAATAGCGGTCCTTCTGAATAGCGAGCAAACCATAGACAAATTTCCTCGCTATTCATAAGGACATCCATTCATTAGGACCACTATTCATAACTACTCATAAGGACCGCTATTCATAGCGCGTGTTAAATGAATAGCGGTTTTCTATGAATAGCCGGTTCTTATGAATAGCAAGCGGACCCGTATGTACCCACGTCTCCATCTATATCTAAGTTTTCATTAGAATTTGTTTTCGTTTCAGCAATACAAAATGATAAACAGCGTAATGACGAAATTAACGCTTCATCACAAATCCCTTCATTAGACGAAATTATGGTGGAAATCAATGAGCAAAAGCTATGATTTCAAGGAGTAAAGAATATGTATCCAGTTGACATTTAACCTAAAAGCACATTCAATGAGCTTTCTGGCACCTTTTCTGGGGATAAGTTATTAACTGCACTTATCCATTAATATACAGATCGTATAAAACCAGCATCAGCTTATCATACAGATACGTCTCCTCTTAGTATTCGAGGAAAACAAAGTGAATTGTTATTAGGGGAATATTTCGTCATCTCCCTATTTCGGTAATAGGTATAAATAGTCCAGAAAATCTCGAACTAATAATCACATCCATTCTTTCTAACAAATTTCATTTTGATGTTGTTGCGTTTTCGAGGATGAAGCAGACTGCGCGGGTGTAAGGTATAAGACTTGAACTTTGTGAATGACTGTCGTGGGCGTGGACAGCTTTTTCATTTTGGATGGGGGCAGTCTGTTTAAAAGGGGTAGATTAATTGAATAAGAATTATTGTCTCACACCTGCCGATAGAATGTTAAATGTTCGGACAGAATCTAAATGTAACAAAACAAATCTCAAAAATAAATTAAGGAAGTTGGATAATAGTTCATCATTATCCCCCATGCCCATTCATGATGACAATCATACTATGTTACGTAGTCATCTCTGGGCCCTCTTGCATAAAAAGCTGCGTTTAATCGCAACTCAAAAAATTAAACGCAAGTCCAAAATAAGCGAACCTGATTGGTTGAAATCAAGATGTGTTTAACCCATAGACTACGGGAACCGGGTGTCTCCTGTATTAAGCCTGTGAGATTTTAAGAATTCAGAGCAATTCAGAGCAATATCCAAAGAACAGAATGACTTTTCAAATTATCAGGAATCCACAAAAACTCATAGACCCCGTTCTCACTCACTTTTGAAAGTGGTCTTAGTTAGACCGCTCCAGAGGAACGGGTCTTGAGGAACGGTTTGCTAGCGTTCACACTCCGAGCAGTTTTTCTCGCTTAAACAAGCGGCCTTGTTGCTATGGCAGCTCAGTTCAGCGGGTCAAATTTTTCGCGCGGAATACAAACTGATGTACCGTAGCGTGCCTGCCGGCTGCCCGATCGATTGCTTTTGCTTTGTTTTGTGCGCGGAACGTCACTGGCTCACTTCCGGTTGAAGTACGCTTTCGTTCACATTGCACGTTTAGAGCGGTCCATACCGCTCTTAATAAGACCCGTTCCTCAAGACCACCTCCCCGAGGTGGTCTTCTGGAGCGGTCCAGAAGACCACTTCCTGGACCACTTTGACCGTTCACACTCACCTAAGAACCGTTCCTGAGGAACGGGTCTTAGATAGACCGCTCCAAAAGTCCACTTTCAAAGTGAGTGAGAACGGGGTCTTAGGTGAGTGTGAACGGTCAAAGTGGTCCAGGAAGTGGTCTTCTGGACCGCTCCAGAAGGCCACCTCGGGGAGGTGGTCTTGAGGAACGGGTCTTATTAAGAGCGGTATGGACCGCTCTAAACGTGCAATGTGAACGAAAGCGTACTTCAACCGGAAGTGAGCTAGTGACGTTCCGCGCACAAAACAAAGCAAAAGCAATCGATCGGGCAGCCGGCAGGTACGCTACGGTACATCAGTTTGTATTCCGCGCGAAAAATTTGACCCGCTGACCTGAGCTGCCATAGCAACAAGGCCACTTTGAATCGTGGAGCGGTTTGAGCGAGAAAAACTGCTCGGAGTGTGAACGCTAGCAAACCGTTCCTCAAGACCCGTTCCTCTGGAGCGGTCTAAGACCACTTTCAAAAGTGAGTGAGAACGGGGTCTTAGATGTGTCTTGTAATACAAAGTAAACTTCATCAAAATGGATGTGTTAAGATTATGATAGCCCATTGGTTTTCTGAGGGCACCGCGTTTCTCTGTTATTATGAAAATATATTACCTCGCATTGGACTTAACTAAATTATTTGAAGTTGGATAAGCTAAAAGTCCACCCTCCGGAAATAAATTTTCCGGTGAAATGAATCCCTACATGATCGATATTTTATTCCAGATTGAGAAATTACCAACGGAAGGTTGACCACATCGATAATACCTTGATGAATCAGAAACGGATGAAGGAATTATACGGAAATAAAAATGAGCACATTTACTGATACAGGCGTTAATTCAACTAATCTTCAACAAATAATCAGGCAAGAATGCAACTATGTTGATTAAAAAAAAAATCGGAGCGGTATATGCAGGATACCCCTATTTGCTCGTTCACCGGATACAACAACAAGGGGGGAAACCCCAGAGAACTGTATGCCGATCTCTTTCCATTGTGCCGTTTCCTGATAGTGACACAGAGTGCGCGCATGTCCAGATCAATAACCACTATCATCCGTGCATTAATTTTACAAAGACATTGATACGCACAGCGTCTCTCTCTCTCCCTTTTTCTCTTCTCTTTATTTCTTAACTTCTCACCTTTTCGACCTTCATTTTTTGATTGTTTTCGGTACGTATGAAATCACTTATATTCGGAGATGCCGCCACAACTGACACCATTGCGGTACGGAACCATCAGACAGCATACCATAATCAATAGCCCGCGTGTCTTCAAGTTTTTAAAAACTTCATATCGTTTGGCGTACAAGGAGCCCAGTTCTGCCACGTTCATCTCAGATTTCCGAATTAAAGGACTTCATTTTCCACCACCGTATTTTCATCGCTGTTATCAAGGTATCATCGAAAGAAACCATTGTGGATGTGATATTGCGGGTTTGACACCACCATCGTTCCGATTGCCCTTACCTTACAATTTCACATTAAAAGACAAGACGATAAATATGATGAGGTTACGAAGTTGTAATCTTTCCCTGGTCGTCGTAATCGTCGTCGTCAGTATCATTAGCGACGTCGTGACCTGCAACCTCCTCGATGATCTCCATCACACGGCCACATTGAAAGCTTTGAGGAGAGGACCACCAGGTAGGAATGCTGACATCATAGGCATAAAGTTTATCTCCATTTTATTGCTCTGTGGAAACAACAAAATTTCCTAGGTTATACCGTCATTATTACTAGGCCCAATCATTACTGTAGTCATTGAGGAAGGGGGAGGGGTAGGGATATCCCAGTAATGGATATTTAGAATGTCCGTCAGCGAATTCAACATGCTATCGGCAAATATGAGCTCATAATTCCTTTGCAATTTTGTAGGCTGCTCCCTGAAGAAAAAGAAATACTGTAATCTCTTATATGTTTAATACTATCTGTGCTCATCAAGTTGGCCAAATTCATAACGAACTTAGAGGGGAAGTCCGGTCCAGGAATTTCTTGGTTTTAATGGAAGTAGAAAAGTCAGACAAAGAGATTAAAAAAGGTGTGAGAAAATCTGACAACTGATAGGAAAGATATGGATCTTTTAATGACATAAAAAAAACAACGGAAAACAAAGAAAATCGTTAGACAATTGGACAAATCGGTCATGGCTTTGTGACGTCATTCCCTCGCAACTCACCAATTATTTTGCTTATATTGATACAAATACAAATTCTCAAATTTTTGTCTCAGAATATGATTTCCACATAGCTTGAAGTTTGAACCGAGTTATAGTTATAACAATATGTTTTGTGCATGTATACAACCTTCACAAAATACATGTATTCAATGAACTAAAAAAATGTTGAGATTGTTTTTAAAATATTACTTATTCATAATCACTCCTGTTTATGTATATTTTACTTCAAAATTTCATATTTTCATGACTTTTACAGAAAATTATTTACTCTGTGTCAGCGTATAAACGCAAAAATATATTACTACAAATATCTGAATATAACATGGTTCAAGTTATGAGAAAATCATATTCTGAGACAAAAATTGAAAATTTGTATTATTGACGTAAATAGATTAATTGGTGAGTTGCGAGGGAATGACATCACAGACTCACGACAAATTTGACAATTTGAGGTTTTTTGTTGTTTTTTTCCCCTAGTGTTTCATGTCATTAAAAGATTCATAACTTTCTTTTTTTAGTTATCCAATTTTCCACAAAGTTATTCTTGGACCGGACTTTCCCTTTAGGTTTGTTATGAATTGGCCAACTTTTTTCAGGGAGCAACTGAAGCGAGCAAATCTACAAATTATACATGAATAATTCTATAAGCTCATATTTGCAGACATAATGTTGAATTCTCAGACAGACATTCTAAATACCCACTACTGGAATATACCTAACCCCCCCCCCCCCCCCTCTTCCTCAATGACTTCACTATTGATTGGGCCTAGTAACGATAACCTTATTACCTAGAAAATTTTTATGTTTCCCGAGGGTAATAACAATGGAGATTAACTTTATGCCTAGAAAATGTTGTATATCTCTAAGATTGTATTTGACTCAGAGGCCTACAACTTTACAAGCTTGCTTTCATGTAGGTCCCATCATATTTATCTCAATTAAATCAGTACTCTATATTGACCACTTACCTTTATGTAATTTATGTATGTTTCCTTGATTGTAATTTCATCACAAACAAAAGCTTGTACTTTATTTTTGAAATGTAAATGTATAACATAAATACGAAAATGAAATAAATGAAATGAAAATGAAATGAAATAACGATGGAGATTAACTTCACGCTTTCACTACTCAATGCTAACAGTCATGTTGCATTTTTTTCTCCTAATTCCCAAGCATTTTCTTTTAATTACTCTTATTAGAACTTTGAGAGTTTTCTAATTTCATTTTCCTGCTGGTACGACCATTCCCTCATAGCAGCCTTTCATTTTCTATTTTAGACATGTACAACACCGACTGGAAAAATCAAAAACCGGGAAATTATAGAAAGCAATGCTGTACATGCAATTCCGCATTCCTCTCTCTAATTCCACTTTCACAAAAGCATATTTAATATTCCAAAGTGTTTCCTCATGCCCGTGGCATCATATAAATAGCTGAAAACTAAATTAACTATCTGTATGTCCTGTTGCCCATGTCACTGAAAGCCCCATGCCCCAAGTTCGATTGATGCAAAGAAAGATTATATTCATTTTGAACCAGTGTCGTAGCGTGCATGGGCCCAGACATTTAAGGGCGCTGGAATCACTGGGGGAGGGGGGGGGGGGGGGGGTTGCCACCGGTCTTATGAAGTAGATTAGATGCGAATTAGCAAGGGGAGATTATGGTCCGAGGGAATCCTTTAATCTTCTTTTCACGTTTCCTTTCTACCCACTTTCCCTCTTTCTGTTTTTTTTTTCTCTCTCTTTCATTCGTCATTAAATTGGGAATGTGGCAAGTGCCGCCCGTGACCCCCCCCCCCCTCCCCCCTCAGCTACTCCACCGCCCTGAACCCAAAATGAAATTATGTAGCATTAGTAGGCCTATTTGATATCATTAATATTACCCATTTTCCTTTCAGATTTCCTGGTCTGTGTCTGGTGCATAGCACGTTATTAAAATTACAGTTTATGAGATGCGGGTTTCGTGTATTATAATATTAATGAGCATATCAGACCGTCTACCCTTTTCGTTATTCATTCAGTTTTCAATGAAAGAGCAGCGTATCTATCATCTGTGATGGATTATCAAATGTAGGGGATTTGACGAGTGTTTGAATAAATATGATTCAGCTTATTGAACAATACATATCACAGTTGTTGTAGCCGGCATATCAAAGTGTTAATAGTGAGAATGTGAAATACAACATCATTTGTAATCAAAACTTAACCCGATGTTTACTGGAACCGGCTTGTCCCTGTATTAAGCCTATGGGAACTTGACAGTTCAGTCGTCAATGGGTTAATAAAACGACCGAAAAATTTCTGATAGTGAAACATTTTCACTTTGTGCTCTACGAAACCTATAGATCACGAATCTCTGTATCGATAGTATTTCTCATCATCATGCACTATTTGTGTGTGAGTTTATACTTTGTATAACAAATGCCGTCTACTACTCTTTGCTTTCCACAAATCAAGAATTATTACAAATCATTTCATGAAATGTATATGTATAATTAAGGTTATATTTATGTAGGAGATCTTATTAAATTGTGACATGATTTTCTTTTTCCAGTGGAGATAAAAAGGAATTTGTATTTAGGACATTATCCAGTTTCTCTTTTAAAGTCTGCCTCAAGGGCTACAGCCCCCGAGACCGACAATGTCGGTCATGTAGGCCTTCTGAAAAAAAAAAAAGTTGTCAGAAGGCCCACTAGACCGACAGCTCACAAGACCGACAGCCCAAGACCGACAGGTCGGTCTCTTGACCTTCTGACAACTTTTCAGGGGTACACCAGAGCGACATTGTCGGTCTCGTTTCCTTTCGGTCTCGTGGGCAGTTGGTCTGATAGACTGTTCGTCTCGTGGGCTATCCTTCTACTGGATGTTCCGTTCTTGAAGTTTCCTGTTATATTTCCACTTCTCAACTACACGATGTAACAAGGTCCCAAAGACATTCACATAGCTTTTGAATGATAGACTGTGGCCAATGTGCTATTTGTGTGTCATGTTATACAAAATGGCATAGAAACTCACAGTAATTGAATTTATACCTCTTTTATGACGGCAGACCCCACAGGGAGTCTAATAATGACTCAACATTATTGTTCTCTCAAAAGGGGGATTATACTTCTTCATTCTTAGAAAGAGACAGGGGGTATTTTAGGTCTAAAATATGAAGGATCTGAATGTTATCATAGAGATTTATGAGAGTTACCACATGATCATTGAACAGAAATCAAAGTTTAAAAAACTCATCACTCAAAAACCAAGTTCATGAACTTCATTATTCGATCATTATTCGATTATTATTCGATTTATTGGTTGAAATGTCATCATTTTGAACATATATATTTCATGCATATGAATGATTAGATACACGTATATTTCATGTTACATGAAATTGAAATCAGAAAATTAAATCGATAGGCTAGAATGTATAGTAAGTGCAAATTAGATACGGGTAAGCATGAATCTTTATGTGCTTGCAGCCTCTTTAAAAGGATGAAAAAAAGAAAAAAAGAAAGAGAATGAGTTGCCAAGAAAGAGAATGTAAGAAAAAAGTTGCAGATTTTCTTGAACACGCATATTTCACTGAATATTGCCAAACTCGCAGGATGTAAACGTCAAGAATCAAATCTAAAACATAGGTTTCAGGTGTATCAAGAGCACCTAATTTGTTGAACCATTTTTCTATTTCCCTTGGTTTTTATCGTTTAATAAGCCCAGCTACAATATATTTGATGTTATTATCTGTGAATTACTTTCTTTTATCTTAATATGTATAATGCATGGATATTTTATATGTATACATACACATGTCCTTACGAGGTAATAATTAATTCATCAGAAATATGTTTACAATTCTGATAAAGTAGATTTATAATTTTCCAGTTAATTCTTTTGTTCCTGTTTTCAGATATTATCATGATTTATCACCTTTTTGGATTTTCCTTCTTTTTGCTCTCCAGATTGTTCAAAATGCAGGACAGAACTATGTAGAATGTACTGTGGGAGTGAGTATAATAATTATTCATATATATATATATATATATATATATATATATATATATATCTATATATATATATATATTTGGTATAGTTTGTTTCCTTGTTTGTGTGTGTGTTTGCTTTTTTTTTTTACACGCACATCACTCTAAAGCACTCTCAACACACCTATGATATTGAAGGCTTTGTCAATAAAATGAATAATATTTTCCCTGTTAAAAATACAAGTAAGAAACAATCGTATTTTGAATTGAAATCCATTATGTGGAGGTGAACTTGCATTTAGGTTTTCAAGTTTATTCTAATAACGTTGTACCCATACATTTTGCAGTCTAAGTTCCCAAAAGTGTACTTATTTGTGGATTGATATTATTGTATTTGTTCAACATTATTTATATTCATTTTGCATTATTATTTACTTTGAACAAGATTATATCTTTTTTCGAAGCAGAAGCACCCCGAGCACATGAAATTAATTGAATTCTACATATATATATATATATATATATATATATATATATATATATTACAAATAAGGAACAAGACAAGATAGAAGTGAAAAAGTCCGTATACAATGAAAAGATTCGACTTTTCGGCCATAGGCCTTCACCCTAATGAAGGCCTGTGGCCGAAAATTCGAATCTTGATGAAGGCCTATGGGCGTACGGACTTTTTCATTCCTATCTTGTCTTGTTCCTTAACTTTGCAAGTCCGAAGCAAAACTATCATTTATATGTATGTATATATATATATATATATATATATATATATATATAGCGAAAGAGGTGTGGATGTGTACCAATCGGTTGAACCATGTTACATTTAGATATGTGAAAAGAGAATGGTGGAACAGAATGAAGCAGGTCACTCGGTGTATTTACAAGCTTTCGGCTCCTGGCCTTCTTCAAGTTTATTTGCTAAATCAAACAGAATGAAACAAATAATAATAAAAAGCAACTTAACAAAACTAAAGACAACAGAACAGAGCTATCATAAAGCTGGCAACATAAATCAACAGGAGTAAGTGAAATTGAAAAGATGTTATTCGCCAAAACAAAACTAAAGACAACAGAACCGAATTGTTATAAAGCTGGCAACATAAAT
>CM046832.1:30962603-30982603 GCA_025618425.1 Heliocidaris tuberculata
TAGATTTCATGCCTTATTTATCCCGAAAAAAAACAAGAAACTTATGAAACTATATTTAATTTCAAATTCATCTAACATTAAGATTTGAAGGGGATTGTCCACACCAGACCCTACATGTCTATAGACAGAAATATAATAGGGATATACCTATACCTGAAATATTAAAAGAATCATATATCTGACAGGAAGAGAGAAAATGTAAATCATTATTGGTATTAAACTGAAAAGCTGAGAATAACATCTATATAAGGAACTATCTGTATATCGTCGTTCACATTATTAATTAGTTGTTTTAACAAGTCGTTTATATTTATTTCACAGGTACTCGAGGGAAAGAACTCCTTTATTGATTCTCTTTTTGATCACCTCTCTGCAGAAAATGAAATATCATAAGGGTAAGAAAAAGTTATTGCTTTGTTGAAGAAATTATACTTTTGTTATACTCCTAGTTTCCTGAAGAAGCTGTTATTAAGATAACTGGTCAGATATTAACATAAGCACTGCTTTGAAACATAATGAATCAACTCGCAAAGAGTACGAATTCCACGTTTTTCTAATTAAAAAATGCCCTGAAGCATTTCCCTAAATAGTGCGCATCTTAGAATAAGATATAGACAAGCTATTTTGAGTAAATGCTTAACACGCTCGCGTCCATTCCTGTGCATGTGTTCAGATGTTTTCCCGCTTTATCCAATGACGAATTTCAGATAAATGTTGCTGCCTTTTGTCAAAGTATATGTATAGTACAAAATGTCACCATCTTCCAGGAATTATTTAAAAGGTTATATTAGAGTGGTTTCTTCTCGAAGGTGTCAAGGACGCATTCAGTAGAGCAAATTATGGAAATTTGTCTGCGTGTACAGACAACTCCTTTTTTTATCCCAACTAACCAACATTATTGCTTTTGAGGTTGATTCGACATTAGCTTCTTTAAAAATGTAGTTAGGATTAGGGTTGCGATTAGGTTTTAGGCTAGGTTTAGGGTTAGGTTTAGGTACTGTGTTGGATCCTTGGTTGAAGTCAGGATTTGACTAGTGTAATAAATTGACTTCGGAACAAATTTCCACCTCGGGAGCATGTATACTATCATAATTATAATCGCTTTTGAGACTTAGAAATGGCAACAGTCGAAGTATATTAGTATAGTAATGACAATAAAGACGATAAATGTATAGCTTCGGAAAGTTCATTTTTGGTACGTCTCAATCAACTTTAATATCTGTATTGTAGTTCATGAAATCGTCTAGCTTGACTATGAAGTAATAGCATGAAGGGTATAAATGTTTCTCGACATTTAACCCTGTGCAAGCCCGCCATTACATTGCCAGTCATGTTCTCCGCATATACATTAATTAATGGGGTGGTGAAATCAGTCTCGTTTCCACTTAGCAGCGTTAGTATGCACTTTGAAAAAAAAATTCCCCGTAGAAACGATCATTTAGATTTTTCAGAAATGGTTAAGCTCGAAAGGAATTCTAATTTCAATTGTATTTTGCTTCTATTTTCTTATTCCCATTCATTCTCCCTAACCCCCCCCCCCCCCCCCCCCCCCCCCACCCCAACCTCTCTATCTACTTATCTATCTATCTATTTCTGGCTCTCTCTTTATCTCCCATTCTCTTATTCTCTCTTTCTATTTTCACTCGTCTCATTTCGCATCATTCACCATCTGTCTATATTTGGAATGCAGGCAATAGTAAGAAATCTTCGCCGATCAGATAGGATCGAAAACGGTTTTGGACCATCCGACGAAAACCAACGATTTACTGGGAAAAGAAATAATCCTGCATTGCTCATCAGTACTGAAACGCATTGAGAACTTTGCCTTTATACAGATACTACAATTATTTAATCTGTAATTTATAAGATATTCTATCAAATATATGTAAAGACGTCACTATGTAAATGTGTTTTGTCAATATTTATCTTGTAAATCTTGTAAATTCGTGTATACAAATCTAATTTTCACCGTGTATCGAGTCATCATTATCTTAACTTTAATTCATCATGATTGTATTGTACAATCTATAAATACACAAAAGTGTTATGTATTTGTATTTAACACGACTTGTATAATTTATATTGATTGTCTGTAGTTTTCATGTGCAGTATTGTTTCGTAGTATGATTTTCTTTTTTTTTTTTAGTTTTTATTTATCTTTTATGCATGCAGGTCTCGTCAATATCAATACGATTTGCCAAGCCTGTAATATTTTTGCATAAAACATGTGGTATTTGTAAGCGAGCTTCCTATGGCTGCATGCTCTGTGATCAGGTGACGTTCAAGAATTTTGTTATTAGTATACTGGCCTACTACAAAATTGATAAAAATGTAAAGTCTGGTCATAGTAATAATTGTATTCTGCATGCTACCTATTCGATAAAATGGCAATATCAAGATCTAGCATAGGATCATTAAAAATAATTATTGTTTAAATGATAATGTGATATTATAAAGAGAAACTGAAATATCAAATTCTGTTTCAGAATCAGTTTATGTGCGTAACTGCACCGATTTATTGCATGAAATATTGAACATTTTATATACCTACTTTAGGAACTTTTCTTCCAAATATCAATATGTTTCATGGTATTCAATTCTATGATATCATTACTATAAATATCAACTTTTTGAGGAAATTTAATTTTGAGTTATGTATTTCCTACTTGGTAGAATATATTTCGAGTACAGGTGGATTTTGTCATAAGTAATGATGACAATTACACTCACAAAGTAATGCAGGTGAAAAACAAATTGCGTCCGCCATTTCAGATAGGGGAATGACTATTTAGAGGTTATGTTGCAACCATGAATAGGAACAAAAAGTCATTGCTCGTGGGGCATGACATACCTGGTATTATTCAGGGACATTCATTTTTATTCGGTTCGGTGAAGTAGCACCACAGCCCGCCCTTCGTTATTTTGACAAAGAAAAAAATATGTCATTGTGAAACATCGTGAAAATATTTATCCCGTGATGTAGAACTTGACTGCTCGATTTTATGAATCCGGGTTGAAGTAGAGAGGAGCCACACAATCCAAAACAATTTTTTTTGAGAGAGAGAGAGAGAGAACCGCCATAGAAAATAGTTTCGTTTTCTAGCCGTATCTCTGGAAGGTCTTGAGTGAGATCTGAAAAAAACAACAACTAAAGGTAACAGCACGCATTGCCATCTTTTGCGTATAGAGTATACAGTGTGAATAAATAAAAAGGAAACATTGCAATGATGCCTGTCATGTTTTCTTTAATTTGACACCATGATTAGTAATATCTGACAATGTACAACTGAAAAGTAGCATTTTTCCTGATTCATGTCAAATTTGCCTCTGCAAATACCACTATAATATATTTCAGCAAGTATTGAATGAAAATGGATGGTCGACCCAAGGTTTAGTTAAATAGTCTCTATTTTAGTTGAATGCGCTCACATATTATGGAAGGAACTCCTGATCATCATTTATCCCGAATTTGACATGTTTTAAAAAAATGGCTAGTGGTCAGCCATCACGTTTGAGTCAGCATGGTATCAAATTAAAGAATACATTATGAAGTATTATACTAATATGATATATTTCAGCAGCATAACTTTGTTTTCCAGGATATTTGGTCTGAAATATGGGTTTCCTTTTTGTTGACTCACACTGTATATTGAAGGTTTTTTTTTTTTTTTTTTTTTTTTTTTTTTATAAGTGCTCCCCCACACTTCAATACCGTATGGAATATGCGGTTGTATTAGAGCTTTATGTTTCGGTACGAAATGCCTTAGCCTATACGAGATACCTACTTTTTTTCCTTATACTGCTATTTACCTGTTGAATATGGGGTTTCCCAGTCAAGTCTTTATCACTGTTGTTAATTGCACAATACTTATTGTTATATACTTTGAAAAATGAAAATGTAATGAAATAAAAATATAAAAAATATAAAAAATCATCAACCTCTTGTATATCCTTCTCAAATATGTCAAGCCTTCCTCTTTAACCCTTACTATACTGGGCTATTTCAAGCTCCTCCCTTACGGGGGGGGGGGGCTCCGAGCCCCCCCCCCCCCCCCCACCCCCCTCTGATCTCGGCCGCGACATGATCAATCACCGCGAAATTTTACACGGACCTCGAGAATCGCGTAAAAACACGTATCCATTGTTATTGTTATGTAATTCTTTATTTTTATCTAATATTATAATTTATGCAAATAATATGCACAAATATACATTTTGATTGATAACCAAGCAAAGAAAGGCCTTGAAGATATAATTTTAATGCAAGAAGTTTTTCCTAAACCTTAAAAACATTATTACTTAAGAAAAACAATTGAAAGTGATTTCAATTCTTAAGTATTCTATTGTGAATTTATGAATTTCTTTTGTATTTCTTTGTTTTCCAACTTTAACCTATTTTTAAAAGTCTGCTGTTTTAGAGTGTTATATGAACCAATATTCAGTTAGAATAGATGATAATTACAGCTCTAAGAAGAAATTAAAGGTGATAAAGAAGGAACATGAGGAAATGCAGTTTTCCATAAGTTTTGAACACAAAACTCAGAAATTCTCCGCTTTCGGGTTGACATGATTTCAAAAAAGGTCACTTGACTCGGTAACGGTATTACAAATTTTCGTAAACTTGTTGTCAAAAGATGTGCACGTCTTGAAAGAAAAAAGTCAGAAAGTTGCATGGGATGAAATGCAGCGGTTCAAAATGTGCGGCGAAATTTGTACAATAAAGGTTAAAAGGGCCTAATCCTGCTACTGCAAGCAATAAAATTTGTTTTCGTGGAGTCGAGTGTAAGTCTATTTGCAAAACACCATTCTGGAACCAGTTGTAAACTTGCATTTATTTCATGCACATCAATAATGTGCTGGTGAGGTGGAAATGTGTGATTTCAATCGTCGGTAAATAGCCCAAAGTGACTAGTGGTAAATCATTAATATAAATAAAAATAGAGTAGGGCCGAACACAGACCCCTGCAGAACTCCGCATTTGATTTGCCTCCTGTCTGATAGTGTATCCCCAATTCTAACAAATTGCAGTCGATTTTGAAAGTAACTTTGGAACCATTGTAAAGGCAAACCTCGTATACCATAATGTGACAGTTTATGCAACAAAATACTTTGATCGATTGTATCAAAAGCTTTTCGGAAATCAGTGAATATTCCAAGTGTACATTGCCCATCATCAGTGGATCTTAATGTATTATTAATCAGGTTAATCACTGAGAGCTTCTTACTGCACTTCTTTTTAAAACTATACTGATGATGATACAATATCTTATTTGTTCCCCCCAAAATGTAGCAGTCTTTCTTTTCAAATATCTTAAAATTACCTAGTAAAACTGATATCGGTTTATAATATCCACATTTGTACTTTAAATAGATCCCTTCATATAGCCGTGTCACTTAAACAATTTACATTTCATCAGGAAATGTTCCAGTTTCTAATGAAAGACTAAAATATACCCCTTTGGACACATTGAATACACCATCTTTTAGTAACCTTGCTGGAATATTATCATGACCACTTGCTTTCTTTGTGTCTAAAGATTGCAACTTCAGTGTGTGTTACTGGTTTCCAAAAGAAAGATTGCTCAGTTGATGTCCCCAAATGGTTAACAATCTCTTTTCTTTCTGTGTGGAAGTTTGTTATATAGTGTTGGTCTAACAAAAATTCATTTGCAATATTTGATTTACAAGTAATTCACTTCATTTTGCCAATCCACTTGTTTGATTACTTACTTACTTGATTTATTGATGCACTTTTGCCCCCCCCCCCCCCCAAGAGATGTACTTCTTTAATGAGTGATCATGTTTGGCTGGTGGCGTTATTATTATTCAATAAATTACTATAGAACATGTCATTCCTTTTAGCATTTTTCAGAACAGTGGTCAGAGCATTCTATATTTCTTATATTTTTTGACGTTCTCTTCTTTATAGTTTGATTTCATTACGTTTGACTTTTTTTTATATTTTAAGTCTGCTGTTTGAGGGTGTTATCTGAACCAATGTTCAGCTAGAAAAAAAAGTTTAAAGAATAATTTATAGGTGATATAAAAAGAACATGAGGAATGTAGTTTCCCACTCGTTTTTTACACAAAATTCGGAAATTCTCCTTTTTCGGGCTGACATGAGGTCACTCTGCAACGGTAGGACCGATTTTCGTCAACTTGGTGTCAAAAGACTAGAAAGAAAAAAAGTCAGAAAGTGGTGTGGCGTAAAAAGCGGCGGTTCGACATACTCGGCGAAATTTGTCGGGGGGGGGGGGGGGGGGGCGGGCTCCCCCCTTCAGTACAGTAAGGGTTACACCCAGACTAAGGTAGATCTAGTACGTTTTTACCAATACTGGCCATATCTTTAAAGGTACAGGTACAAGTCAATTTTGAAAAAATAAAGAGTTGAACATTGAAGAATCAGTATGAAAAATGAAAAGAATCTAGTTATGAAAATACCTGTATCTACAATTATAGGTTTACTCAATGATCAATGTCGTTTATGGTACAAATAAAAATCTTATAATTCCTATTGGAAATAAATATTGTATTTCCCCCTAATAAGTATTGATCACTTTTCATGAAATTTTCCGGGGTTTTTTTTTTTTTTGACATTCTAAAAAGAGTAGAGAACCGAATAACAATTCAACTGTTTTCATGACCATGTAAAAATGTTAAAGGGCAATTCAACCTTTGTAAAAAGTTGATTTATGTGAAAGGAGAAAAATAAGAGTAACAGGACGGTGAAAGTTTGAAAGAAAGAAGTTATGTATGTTTCAAAAATTAGATCACTGTATCTGTGCGAATCTCAAATTGGCAATTTGGTGAATCGATGGTGGCGTCAACTCTCCCATTTGTCGTATACCAAAATATCATTAAATTGCGCCCCCCCCCCCCCCGAGTGCCTTTTCCCTCTAGGCAGTACTGAAAATATATTGTAGATACCATATTGTTATAGGTTCTCCAAAAAGAAGAACATCCTACTGAGTTATACATTTTGAAAAATTGACATTTTAGTCATTTTGTGTGTTGGAGTGAATTGGAAAGTTGGCCGCCATATGTATAGTGATTACAACTTTTTTTTTTTAAATCATAAACTTCTTTTTGCTTGTCCGATTCCGTTCGAACTTTCACCAATCTGCTTCTCTGATTTTTCTGCTTTCACACAAATCAAATCTTTACAATAGTTGAATTGCTCTTTAAATTGTTACATTTTGTAAGTCATTTTAAATCTTAACTTCATGGATTGCAAGTACACTCTGTACCTTCTTAATGTTAAATATAATGAATTGCAATACATTTCCTCATTATTTAGACACTTACCTCGTTCAGACTACCTGAATTCATTACATCGCCATACATGTAGAAAAACCGTACAGCTATACGACGAGTAGTTAATTCTTCATAGTCTGAACCGTGACGTCATACAACGACAAGTCGTGTGACAAACCGTGAGCGAAACGCATGTTTGCGCATCATTTCGAACGAAGACTCATAGACAGTGGGCCCAGAAGTCAATATTCCTCCAGATTTTTGATTTCATGACCTACAAAAATGGCGGGAGGGAATATGGTGGCAAATGATAGCCTATAGGCCCTAGAACAACATACTCTTTTTCACACGCGCGAAGAATCAAGAATAAGCACAGTCCGACCTCGTTTATCCGGCCGCATTGGGACCGGCACCCATCCGGATAAGTGAAATGGCCGGATATGAGAAAATGTACATTTTCTATGCAAATGAATAGGGTAGGGCAGTCTATTGGCTGTAAAATTTATGTTTTCTTGGTGTAGTTGATGATTGCAAATGATCTTTTTATCTGTAAGAGATGAAATGAAATAAAATTAAACAGAAAATTGCCCATGGTGTTCCTGTTTCCAAGGCTTTTGGGTGAATTGCATGACGAACTGGCCTGAAGACAGGGCCGGTTAATAGAGATGGCCGGATAAATGAAGTTCGGATAATTGAGGTCGGACTGCATTCCCTTGTAGTCCGCACGGCGTATCGTATGAAAACCGTAAAACTTGGCGGGGCTTACTGTGTGTGTACGCTGACATGACCAATCAGCTGTTATTCTGTATGCTCCAGCGCTGCCCATGATGTTAACCTGGCGAGTGTTTCATCAAGCGTTTTGTCAGTGATTTTTATGGACAACTGTTATAAGCTACTGAAATCCTTGCATTTGATTGGCTGAGAGCAAATTTGTCAGTAAAATTCACTCTTGATGAAATGCTCCCCTGATACTAAATATATCTGTGTCCGCTGACCTAACCAATAGTAGTTTCTGTATACATGTACCATGTTTCTTTATACGATACCTTTTTTACAAGTTCGTATTTCGCTATGCAATGATTCTTCATACAACGTTTCTTTATACAACTGTCATATAACTTTCCTACAGTCCGAAGAGACTATTAATGTCATTGTTGTGTGTGTTCTCTATCCTGAATCTACGCACGAAAAGAGACCAATGAGAAAAATACATCACGAGGTAGGAATTGTAAAATGATGCAATACTGTTTTAATAACATATCTTGGCAAAATGAAAACAACAAAAATGTACATATTTCAATGGTCTGCTGCATTATCACTAAGTTCAATTGATGATGCCTGCATATCAATGGAATGTGCCTCAAATTCATTCTTTATGGAGAAAGTAGAGTTCTGGCAAAGGTGAAAAATAATTTGTGAGCTTTCTCATTCTTTTTAAGTCAGTTGAGAAGAATATTATGATAGAAATATCTGTGGAAAAGGGATTGCTCTTCAAATGCCCTCATATTTGACATATGACAAGAAATGGCTGAAAATTTTGGACCAAACTTTCATGCCACATGTGTGTACAGTCCCATATGAATATTTCTGTGCAGTGCATGTGATTAAACGGCAAGCTAGATTAAATTTCTTGACATTTTAATCATTCAAAACTTCAGAGTATACATCCATTCTTACAGTATGTACTACATAATCAACTTTTCCCAATTGCTTCCAGACAGTTTCTTTTACAATGTAATGGCACAACCAGTGCTCAAATTTTATCTTTAAGAGTGGGTAATTTTGGTGGTAGATTTCATATTTTATTTGTATATAATGCCTGAAACAAGCCCTTTCCTTTCATAAATGCAATGTACACTTTGGAATTGGCAAAAAGCAACTAAACCATCTTAGCTATTTACTCATAAATTATATATAAATAATTTTTGCAATTTTGAAGGCACAAAGACATTTCAACATCATAAAAAATGCTTATATATATATATACATCGAAAACAAACTTATCTGTTCTGGGGCCTGTAACATAAAGAGATACAATAAATCTTCCGATCAATTGTAACTCTTCAGTACATGGTCTGCCATACAGTCAATCGTAAGATTGATTGTATCTCTTTATGTTACAGGCCCCTGATGTTATAAAAAACAACCACACACTAATATCTTCATTGTTTTGTTTCAGAAAATTTTTTAGTCCTTTTTTAAATCAGAAACTAAAAGTTATGTCAATTGGTTTTTTAACTTAGAATTTTTGTAAAGGTTGCAAAGTTCTACATAATTATGTCCATGAAATGGTGTAAAGCCTACAAGATTGATCAATTTGACCAATGTTCATGTAATATAGTTTGTTTCAGTACTCTCTCTCATAACTTCCTAATGCATATTGATGACATGTACCAGTAGTATGGTACATGAATTAGTTTAGAATACAAAATTCAGGAAAACATACGATGGAAATTTTATGAGCATTGACCAGCTCAATGCCATATATACACCATATTTCACTGAAAATAACAAATATCTGAATTTATTATGAATAATCAACTGTTTGTATTTAGTTTATATCACCTGGAGCAGTCGTTTAGAATACAAAATTTAGGAAAACATACGATGGAAATATTATGAGCACTGACCAGCTCAATGTTATATATACACACCATATTTCACTGAAAATAACAAGTATCTGAATTTATTATGAATAATCAACTGTTTGTATTTAGTTTATACCACCTGGAGCAGTCGGTAATTTCCTCATAGCATCTTCATTATAAAAATAATTTGGAATAATGTGGATACTTGTTTTTCTTGTTTTCATACAGATATAAGGATAACCATCCAATTCTCAGATCTCAAAGAGCAATAAGATAAAAGAGTAATTATCTTTTGAATTCCAGAATCACTACAGTAATACAAAAGGCCATATGATATTCAAGCAAAAATATGAGTTTAACGCAACACTCCACAACAGCCATCCCCAGTCATGTCTGTTGATGCGTATTTATGTTAGCAAAATCACAACAATGTCACTTCACAATAACGGGTGAATTCAAGTCGGTGTTGAAAGCTGGTGTTGGTGTTGGGGCAAAACTAGCACCAGCCACAACACCGAACCTGAAATGAAGCTGGTGCTGGGATTGACTTCACTATGGTGTTGAGCTATCAATAATGTGATTGGTATTATTTTTATAAACCCGAATTCAGTGTTGGGGCTAGAATCAGCAGCCCAATTCACGCTCTCAACACCAACACCAACACCAACAGTGAACACCAACACCAAACTTGAAATTACCCAATGTCTCTTACTCCAACTTACTTTGTTTGGCACATGATAAAAACTGGCATTTAAAGTTTTCCTTTTTTTTATCTGTACATGATGTTTAGTCCAATTTGCTGTTGGTGTACAATAGCAGGCCTGAATATTTTGGCAAGTTTGGCAGATGAAGAAATGAACAATTTACAGGCTAATGTTGCATGACCCTCATAGGTTGTGACGGTGAGCTCACAACTTGTCGTTGTTCAAGCATTCCATGATGGAAATGACTGCTCTGCGGCATGTTGGGAACAAGGTTCATGGGAGGCTGATGGTAGCCTCCAAACGTCTGCGCTAACCGGATACCCTCGTCCATGAGCAGGTGTTGCATCATCTGCCGCTGAGCCTTGTAGGCTGCCCTCTTTGGCAGGCCAGAGTGTGAGACGTCTTCGGGGCCAGGGTGCTGCTGTGTGGTGGAGATGTGGTTGTACTGATCGCTGGACATGGTGTTGCTTGAATTGGTGGCTGGGTTGTAGTGTTGTTCACCACCCCCTTGCTGCTGCTGGTGATGATTGGAACCTCTTGTCTGACCACTAGAATGACCGCTAGAGTGACCAACCTGGTGATTCTTAACCCTCCTCCCCTGCTGGCTCACTGACTGACCACTGCTCATCTGCCTGTGCATGTGACCACTGCTGTGATTACCTGTTTGCGTATTCGTAGCAGGACTGTTGGTACTTGATGTTGGATTGTAGTGCTGCTGTTGCTGATGTTGTTGCTGGCTGTGGGAGTTGCCGGTGGTGTGTTGCTCTCCTGAATCAACTTGTGGTGAGGAGCACTTGGATCTTCGACCTGTTAAACATGGGGTCAGAGACAAAGACCTGTTTTTGCTGTAAATTAACAACCTCAACAAATGAAATAGATGCTACACTACTATCAACTTATTATGATATGAAGCTTAGTAAAACATTTTATACTGAGGAATCCTATTATAATTGAATACATAGAATGAAAGAAATCAAACAAACTGAACGATGCATATCAAATGTGCATGTACGTGTATGTTATGAGAATTAATATCATTACTGACTCAAAGGCTCCTGAAGTCATTCTTGTGTTCTGTTAATTTTCTGTAGCTACACATTCTTGATCATTACAGCTCTCAAGGAAGAGCTATAAATACATTGAAATCCGTAGGTTCAATAGTATTTCAATATGTGATCTTTTTATTTACTGTCTCTTGGACAAATTAAACATATATTATCGAATGTTCTTCATATTTAATGTAGACAATACTTTTTTCAACTTGGAACCAGCTCATTAGTCTAGCCATGGGCAGATCCAGGGAGGCGAAACAGCCATAGTCCCTCATTTAAAAAAAAAAAAAAAAAAAAAAAAGAAAAAAAAAACAACCCCTAAACCTTTCAGGAAAAAAAAATTGCAAAGCACCCGTCCCATATAGCACCTATCCCCCCCCCCCTCGCCACCTTTCAGAGGGCCTGGAGTTACATGTAGCTGGCAGCATTCACACAGAAAAATAAATACAAGGAAAATCATTTTGGGATAAATATTTTGCAATTCCAAAATCATGCTCCTGGAAAAAATTACCAGCAGGAAAAATCTTGGCAACCCTCTATCGGACAGAAATCAAGAAATATAAGGCTCGTTTAGAGACTCACCAGGATGTGGTTGTCCTTGCTGCGATGTCATGTGTTGTGGAGGCATTTGCTGCTGTTGCTGCTGCTGCTGCTGCTGTTGTTGCTGTTGTGACTGTTGTTGCTGCTGTTGATGCTGTTGTTGTTGATGCTGAGGTTGCTGTTGCTGGTCATCTTGTAAGATGTTGTTTGATCCCTCAGGCAAGATGTCTTCTTCCTCATCCTCATCATCCCTTCCTTCAGCTTTTGCCTTGGCAACGTAATACCTGATCAAAGATGGATGAACAGCATGGATGAATTTAGAACTTAAAGGGTACCAATCACCTGAAAAAAATCATTTGTGTACAGCTACACGTAGAATGTATAAAATCCACCCCATAAAACTTTACCTGGTATTCTATAGGTTAACAGTTCAGAAGTATGAAGAAAATAAAGGTAAACATAACACTTGGTTCCGTGAGTGCCCTATTCTATGTGCGCGCATACGTTTGCATCCACACGTCTACTCACAAGCCACATAAATGTTTATTCAGAGTGTATTTAAACTTCTAATATATTTTTATAGAAGTAATATAAGGAGCTTACATTTTTAATATGGTATTGCGAGATGGAACCCCTACCAAACAGAACAAAATATTTTTGGGTGATTGGTATACTTTAATAAAATGTGTAGATGTATCCAATTTGATTTTGGTATAACACATATTTTGCATAATCCTAGCTCAGGCTTCACATTCAAAAGAATAAAGAGAAGGTTGAGTTCTGGGAAAGGTGAAAAATTATTTGTGAGCTTTCTCATTCCCTTTATTACAATTTGGAAGATGATCATAGCAGAAATGTCCCCTGAAAAGGATTGCTCTTCAAATGCCCTCACATTCAAAATATTTTAAGAAACAGCTGAAATGTTCGGGCCGAACATGTGTGTGCAGTCCCATATACACATTTCTATGTGCAGTGCATGTCACTCTCAGTAGGATTGAGTCACTTTCTTCTCATTTCGGTGATTCCCAAACCTTACGGCATACATCAATTCTTACGTAATATATAATCAACCTTTCCCAGTTGCTTTGAGAGTTTCTTTCACAATGTAATCGCATGACCAGAACCCAACTTTACCTTTACAGCTTCATTCCATGAAGTCTGTCAAACTAGAAGTTATATTTAAATCTTTAAAAATAATTTCTACACTTTGCTTTCATGCTACATCCCATTTTAAGTTTGCAGAATATGATATGCTTTATAAAAGCAGGCTAAAACTTGGCCCTAATGCAGGACCAAGCTGTCAAGGTGTAGTGAATCGATTAGCCAACTCTGGATCAAGGTATGTAAGGTTCAAAGAAAAAGGAGGCATGAATGTCCTTTGACAATACATTAATCTACATTTGGCCACTCTCTACCCAGGTGAAGTAAATGGGTACCTGTCAGGCTTTGAACGTTTGATTCGTTCATAGAAAATAATTTTAAAAACTTGTAGAATTAATACCAAATTTCCCATCTGCACCTGCTTACAGCCCCGGGAGAAGGTTGTACGACGCATGCTTCGCCGACAATTGCTCTGCAGTCAACATCCTACACTAACCACATTCTTGACATCGCCCCTGGACCAAACACCATACCTTACCCTTCCTGTAAACCCATAAACCTATAAACCTAAAACCCAATTTGTGACCATAATGCTAACCCTGGCTTTATCTTTGATGAAATAAAGCCTGAAGCAACTGTCACCAGAGCATGGGTCAGAGCTACCTCAAGTCACCTAATATTCAGTTCAATTTCAACATACTGAAGCGAGAATCTACCTGTCGGATCTCTTTTGCTTCTTGATCAGGTCAGTCTGCTCCGTCATGTAGGCCAGCTGTTGGGTGGTCAGCTTCTCCAACTCTAGCTGAAGGTCATAGACCTTCTGAAGGTTATCCTCTGCCTTGCCAATAGAGATCTTAGCTTTGAGGTCATACTGCTGGGTCTTGATGCTGTTCAAGAGGGTAGTGATCTCATTCAACCTCTCCTATTAAACAAATAGAGATTTGTTTTATCATTCTCTGTCAATGTTATCTCGAAGGTAATTTCTTCTTCTGGTAATAAAATTGAAAATAAATTCCAACAGAATTACAGAAATGATAAGAGGTGTAAATAATAATATAAGTTTAATAAATTTGATGTAGGAAATAAACAGGGTTGAGGAATTATTGAACTAAACATGAACATTTTGTACGTAATTGGGATAACAATTTTATGATAACTAGGCTACCCATGATACCTTACTTTTGTGCGTATCTGTGTTGTTGTTGTTGTTGTTCAGCAAAATCTTTTGCATTTTTGCTAATCCAAACCAAACCATATCAAAAATTCCTCTCTTTGTTCACAGCAAGGTTTGATGTTTTATTTTACCTGACTGCTAAGAAAGAATATATATAAATATGAATTTAAAAAAAAAGAAAGAATATATATGCTTGTAAATGCTTGTAAGTATGCAACCAGGGGACCGAAGGCTGTAAGTCCTCTCAGAGGGATTTGGTAATGAGGATTAATGCCTTACCAAAGGGCACTAGCGCATCCACTTGGTTTCAAACCCGGGTCCTCCCAGTTACCACTGCTCTACCACTGAGCCATCGTGCCTCCTTATGTCTGTCAATGTGTTGTTAAAAACTGTCTGTTTCTTTTTTTATTTGAAACAATTATATTTCCTTGCAGCAATATCAGAGCATTTTTCAAGCTTTCCAAAACAGACCCTTGTATTTTAACAATCCCATGATATTGAGGATTCTTATTTAGGATATACTCTACAAGTCAATGGCTTCCAGATGCATTCTCTTTCAAATACTATTCAACTGCAACACTAATACTTCTATTCAACATGTTTTTGACAAGACATCGACAGACAGCTTTCACACATGTTTACATGTTTACACGCTTTGAATATACACAGAAAATAATATGGTATGCATTGCACAGATGGTTAAAGTTCGTTCTCACCTCTCGTCGTATTTTCATGATCTCTGCATGAACTGTTCTAGGATTAGGATTCGGGTCTGCATCATGGTTGATCTTGCCTCGTTTGCTTTTGGACTCGCCCTTAGAGCCCTTGCTCTTTGAAGATCTAACAGTAAGAGACGAATGGAAGTGTGAGAAACGTTAACACTGGCAATCAACAATATTCAAATTGAGTGTAAACACCTCTAGTCCGGATAATGATCGAAGCTGAAATTTTTACACATATTGATGTAGGGTATATATTCATCAAATTGTTGAAGTACCTGCATCACTTTAATTTTCACCTTAAAGGGAAGCTTGAGTTCTGGGAAAGGTAAAAATAATTTGTGAGCTTTCTCATTCATTTTATGTTCGTTTGGAAGATTATCATAGTAGATATGTCCCCTGAAAAGGACTGCTCTTCAAATGCTCTCACATTCAAAATATGACAAGAAACAGCTGAAATGTTCAGGCCGACCATATGCGTGTAGTCCCATATACACATTTCTATGTGCAGTGCATGTGACTCTCGGCAGGATTGAGTCAATTCCTTATCATTTTGGTGATTCCAAAACCTTACAGCATACACCAATTGTTATGTGCTATATAAGCAACCTTTCCCAATCGCTTTGAGACAGTTTCTTTCACATGAGTTTTGTGTACAAAATGAATGGGAAACTGCATTTCCTCATGTTTCTCCTTTATCACCTATAATTTCTTCTTTAAGCTGTAATTATCATTTATTCTAACTGAATATGTGCTGGCTCAGTCAGTAGAGCGTCCGCCTCACAAACGGGAGGTCGTGGGTTCGAACCCCGTCCGCATCATACCAAAAGACGTTAAAAGGAGGGAGTTGCTGCTACCTAGTTTGGCATTCAACAATAAGGGATGGAGCAACGTCGATCTGGCGCTGCTCAGTGGCTGCCGGGCTCACGATCAATTGGGCAAAAAGAATTTCCATTTCGGTTTAACTTAATAAAATTTGGAGTGGACTTTAAAAGATTATTATTATTATTATAATCATCATCATCATCATCATCATATTGGTTCACATAACACTCTGAAACGCAGACTTAAAAAAGTTAAAGTTGAAAAACAAAGAAATACATAAGAATTTGTAAAACAATAGAATAAGTATGACTGGAAATCAGTTTAAATTTTTTTTCTTATGTAATAATGTTTTTAAGGTTTAGAAGGAACTTCTCGCATTAAAATTTTATCTCCAAGGCCTTTCTTTACTTGATTATCAATGGATATGTATATTTATGCATAAATTTGCATAAATTATCATTTTTAATGAAAAAAATAAAGATTTACATATAAATAACAATGGGTTTGTGTCCTTTACACGATTTTCAAGGTCCGTGCAAAATATTGCGGTGATCGGTCATTTCACGGACGACATTCAGAAAGGTGCTATAAATGGCCCAGTACAGTAAGGGTTAAGCAAAATAATATGAAATTTTTCATTAAAAAACTTTCGTTCAGATTTGTCTGATTCTAATTTTAGAAGCACAGACACAACTAGCAATTTCCCTCCTTGCGTCTTTATGCGCCACTGCGCTTTGCTAAGCTGCTACTTAACGTGAAAAAAATAGGGATTAATAAGAATAAAAATAATAATTCAACATTTTTTCATCTCCCAAAATGATGCACATCCTTACACTTACTCTTGAGACAGGTCAGCTGCATTACTGGGAAAAATACTATGTCAAAAAATCTTTTCAAATTCGTGTTCTCCTTCTTCCCGTTTTACAGAACATGATTTAATACCCTTTTGATTCTCAAGTGATGCCATGTTGGGTAAGATTACCTGCTGTTTTCCATTAGTTTTACCTTGATTGTCCATGTCTATACTGGTAACCACTATCTCTGACCACCTGTCTGGCTAGAGGAAAGAGCTTCTCTCTCTGTAAGATCAGATGAGGGTCTAGATTACAAAGCTGAGCTGCTGCTTCATTTACTGTCACCTGTTCAAATGAATACACACAATATTGGTCGTTAAGAGCAGGGTAAATTCACTGCTGTTACTATCATGCATCCATCCATTACGCATATATACATGCACTGAAAAATAAATGAATATGTACTATCCATAATCTGAAATCAAACTATTGTGCGCAGAAATATCACACATTAAACTGCTTGACATAAAGTTTATTCAACTCTGGCTCCTTTTCATTTGAAAAGTTGGGAGGCAAACACCCATTAATTCTTTCTGTATGCTCTGGTCTGCACTACATAATCTCCCCCTCCCCCTCCCCCAGTGGTGTACCCAGGATTTTTTACAAGGGGGGCAAATTTTGTCAAACTGTCAATTTCTGCTTGGAGGGAGACCCGTATATTTTTCTTCTTGCCAGCCCTCCAAGACTCGCTCAGGGGGGTGGCGACAATATTTCTTTTTGCCAGCCCTCCAAGTCGCTAAGTGGGTGGGGGGGGGGGGTTATCAGATGTTTTCCTCCATAATACTCTGACAAGCAAAAAAAAAGGTGAAAGTTTGAAAAGGTCGAACTGTATTTTTTCTCTGTCGCCAGCCCTCCAAAAGTTGCTCAGTGCAGGGGGAGGGGCAAAAAAAATTACCCCAGCGCTCCAAAAGTCACGCAGTGGTGGGGGTATCACATTTTATGGGGTCCAAAATTTTCTGATAAGCAAAAAAAAAAAAAAAAAAAAGGTCTAAAACGGCGGAAAATTAATTTTTATATGTCACAAGTTGTCAGCCCTCAA
The DNA here is from genome assembly GCA_025618425.1 of Heliocidaris tuberculata. Taxonomy (NCBI): domain Eukaryota; kingdom Metazoa; phylum Echinodermata; class Echinoidea; order Camarodonta; family Echinometridae; genus Heliocidaris; species Heliocidaris tuberculata. The sequence continues at coordinate 30,980,454 of CM046832.1, forward strand.
AAAGTCGCTCAGTGGGTGGGGGGGGGGGGGGGGGGGGTTATCAGATGTTTTTTCTCCATAATCCTCTGACAAGCCACCAACAAAACAAAAAAAAATTTCTGTCAAAAGTTGTCAGTCTGCCCCCCCCCCCACCAAATCCTTGATCTAACAACATTTGTATCAATCCTACACATAAATCCTTAAAAGGTACTTCATCTCTTTTGGAGCCCTAAATTTTAAAATTGCGTGAGTAAGGCTAAGCAATAAATTACAAAAGAATTAAAATTGGAAAACTTGTGCGGATGTGAAAAGATAACTTGCACCTAATTCCATGCGCTACTGAATTCTCCCATTGCCATAGGCTTAATACAGGGACTATCCGGTTCCCGTACGCAATGGGTTAAATAAGTAATAACAACAATTTAGTAACACTTTTTTTTTTTCACTAGAAAAAAATTGGGTAATATTTAAAATCATTTTCTTACTAGTACATGTACGTGCGTTGGTTACTGAACAGCTCCCTCTGCGACAAAAACAAGATTTTCATTTCTTAAAAGGGAGTTATAGAACTTGTGACCTTGAAATTTCCTGGTCCACTCGCTATTTACAAGAACTGCTATTCACAGAAAACTGCTATTCATTTAACATGCGCTATGAATAGCGGTCCTTATGAATGGATGTCCTTATAAATAGCGAGGAAATTTGTCTATGGTTTGCTAGCTATTCAGAAGGATCGCTATTCGTACAAGACCGCTATTCATTTAGTCACGCGTTATGGGTAGCGGTCCTTATGAATAAGTGGTCCTTATGACTAGCAAGGTTACCCCGAAATTTCTACAGGATGTTTTCTTAACCTGTGCAGAGTTTTGAGGAATTTTGTGTAAGTCTGCAAAAGGGATGAAGTAACTTTAAATCAGAGGTCTAAAACTCACTTCATGCAGTGTGAGAGGTTTCTCTAGCTTGCGCTTGGAGTCAAATCTGCCATAGATGCTGGACCACTTGTGTATCTCTTCCATCCTATTAGGGTGGTCTGGAGACATACTGAGGATGTACTCCACTTCTCTTGTGATCTTCTTGTTCAATGGCAGTGGGGACAGACCCTCGGAGTGTATAACGTTCTCTGCCGACCCACGGATGTTCTCGATTGTCTCGTGGCTCAGGGTTGGGTTGTCCGAGCGACCGATGGGAGCCGAGTTGATAGCCGCAGGGGAAGGAGAAGACAGGTTCCCGATAGGGCGGAAGCTGGGAGGAGTGGTGGTGGAGATCTGGTGGGAGGTTCCCGGAGACATGCGACTGGGCGTGGCACTGGTGGTGGAGGGGTGTCCAGGTGAGGAGGAGGATGTTGATGCATTCCCGTGCTGCCATCTTCCGGGGGTGTGGTGGCCAGAGGGTAGGCTGCCATGGGGCTGGAGGTTGACGGCTAGTGGAATGTCTATACCGGACATCTGACTGTGATGGGCTTGTTGTGAAGCTAGTGGCTCCTACAAAATACGATTATTGGTAGTGGAGTGATTTGTTAATATCTAAGTTGCTGATGTACATGTATATGAGCTAAAAGTATAATGCTAAAATCATTCAAGGTTCCTTAAGTGCCTGAATCCTGGCACTATATCCAAGTCATTTCAAATAATATCTATTCCAATAAAGTTCATGAAAACAAAAATGCAAAAAATAAATAAAGAAATAAACTGTAAAAAATATTCAATCTTGTCGTACAAAACACATTGAAACTTAAATCAACTGAGAAAAAAGATAAACAACACATCTAGGGACTAATTATATCTGTAGGTCTACATGTACATGTAGAATGTTGTAAGAGTAGATGACATGAAATCAAAAACTTATTTTTGTATTTCTTTATTCTTATAGAAGTAAGTTGTAATTCATACCTGAAAAGCTGCTGGATTTGCCACCCATTCCTGCAGGGCTTTCTGCAGACGTCTCACATGAAGGGGTTTGCTCCCCATGCCTACCAACGACATGATCTCCAAGAACTCGTCCTCCCCGGCCTCACAGAGCTGCTGGACATCATCTCCACCCTGGAGGATGAAGTTGGCATAGTAAGGGAGCAGATTGGCCCTGTCAAGGACCCGGTAGAGCTGGAGTTCACTCAGAGTTTGGGGCATGGACTGACGCCTACTTTCAGCCATGTTGCTTGGTAAGCTGACATA
>CM046832.1:30985103-31067603 GCA_025618425.1 Heliocidaris tuberculata
CTCTTCTTTCTCTTGACTCTCTCTCCCTCTCTCCATATTCTATATAATTATTTCCTTCTCACTCTTTCTCTCTCTCTCTCCATCGCTCTGAACTGTTTCTCTCGCTCTCAATGACCCCCCCCCCCCCTTCTCTCTCTCTCTCTCTCTCTCTCTTTCTCTGTTATCTTCGGACCGTTCGTGAGTTCTTATCATTCTCAATGAAAATTCTGCAATCTTCAGTACCACTTCAGGCCTAACTGCGAAATATTATGTTTACAGGGATTATGGCAAATGGAACCACCCCCACCCAGAATTCCCATTATACATCCCACCCCCCCCCCCCCCCCCCCCCCCGTCGGCCTGTTTAAACCCGCATAATATTTTGATTGTGTTGGCATATACATTATACGTTGGCAAATGTAAGCATAATCATTACTCCTATTTATCATGTTTATAACACATTCACTTGGGTACCTATCCCTGCCAGTGATTTGAGAAAATTTTGCATTTACATTAATATATATGTAAGATTTTTAAAAAAATTTACTTGATGTCTCTTTTGCTTACAGCTAGGAGCAGTGACATGAATATCATTATTTCTACTTTTCTAATTACACTGTGCAGCGCGATAGACTAGTTATCATAACTATTATTAAAGTTTCAGTTAGGCTATTTAATATTCAAATCTAATCTACGATTAATTTAACACAAATCTTTATTATAAAACTTATCAATGTAGGCCTATATTGTCGTGACAGTGAAATAATGGTCATGACACAACACGAATACAATATGGATAGGCGATTTCAGCTGGGGAAAAAAATTCAAGAGGTCGTGTGATTTAATGCAAGAGTGTATGGTCCATCTCGTTTTCCTGATTCATGTGTAAAAACCAATGCTTTCTCATTATCACTGCAAAAACCGGTGGTAATCTTTCATTAGCTCGGTATCTATATTTGGCAACACCAGATAGGAAAGTGTTAGAACAACGCCATTATCGAATCAAACAAATCCCATTGATTTGTTTCCACGCTGGTGTTGTTTTAACACTGCCATTAAATAAGTTTGATTCGATACTGGTGCTTTTCTATTATCTGGTGTTGCCCAGTATAGATACTGGACTGGTGTTGAATTAACACCCTGGTTTTATAACTGCTGTTTAAGTTTGTTCTCATGAGCCCTTCATGAGTACCAAAATAATGCAACTATAGGCTATACAAGTTGTTACAGCAAATACCATCATTATTTTATGAAGATTATATTAAGATTATATTAAGATTATATTTCTTACTTTAAAAACCAATAATCATCCATCATAATCAGTATTACAGTCATTTCCTTTTGCAATACAACTTTTATTCACGTCTGATGTTCTACTTACATCTGTATACTCATCAGCAAAGACAAGTATACTACATTGTCAAATCATTATTGTATACAATTGCAATGAATACATCATACTTCCCCAATCAGAGCCATCTAGCACAAAATGTTGCTTTTAAAAGCAACTAAAAGATTAAACGAAAGCCCGAATAAATGATCCTGACTGGTTGAAAAACAAGTTGCCTTTAATTTTTGACGGAGTTACGTTTAAACGCAACGTTTTATGCAAGAGGGACATATACATAATTACCAACCAAAAATAAAATCAAAGAAAACTATTTTCACGTATACTGTATTTACAGCACTCAGATTAGTATAAATCTATACCTAACTCTGATGTTATAAAAGAAGAAAACTATACAAAATGAAAAGTCCAGACTGGACAAAATGTTCTCCAACTATATCATGTTCCTATTTCAGGCAAATTGAAATGGTTCTTGAGCCAATGCTCTTACGTTCCTAGAATAGTAATAATAATAAATTAGTAAAATAATGAATTCAAATATATATTTTGCTTTCATTAAGTTTTGGGAGGAAGGGGGTCTAACTAAGTATTCTGCCCAATATGTTTGTAAGTGATCATAACTGGACAAAACATTACCCCGTTCTGTATAAAATTGCCTGAAGTTGGTAAGACGTGCATGTATAATTACATCAATCTTCCAAAGTTTTACCCAGCATCGTTTCTAAGAATATAATATAGTCGAAACTATAGCTGAGCCAGAAAGCTGACAACAGGATTGTCATTACGTCATTGCTTCAATATTATCATTACGCAATAATATTTTGAATAACTCCTATACTGAAAGCACGGTTATGAAAAAACGACAGAAGAAAGGGACATTATTACAGAACACAATGTCTTCAATCAATGGCAGTTATAAGTCAAATATCATAAATCTACGATGGCATGATCTCCTATACAAAATAATCAGTCACTACCAATAGCCCTAATTTGTATTTTGCTTTTTTGTATATAAGCATTGACAAGCGAGATGCTAAAGCTGACTTTAGAGCAATTAATAGTAACGGCAAGTGCATGGCAAATCACTATCAAAATACAATTATGATCTTCTATATCACATACTAGAAGTCCATACTTCATATCCACTGAGACTGAGTAAAAGTAATGATAAGGAGTAACCATGGTAACAAAGATTATAGGAATCAAAGGTTTTTTTGGTTTTTTTAATTGTACCAGGCGCTATTCACATTTTGTTTGTTTATGATCCACGAGTATATAAGATGAAACTTTTGGAGACTATTTACAATATAATATTAGACCTCTCATAATTTAATTAAATGGGGCCTGAAAATTGTATTGCTGGGGTACACCGTTAGATGAGCTGATGATGTTGACCCCAGCAAGTTATTATTTCACCATTTGATAGACATACATGTATACAAATGTATAACTATATACATATATACAGGAATAGACCTATAACCCTCCTCTTTCATTAATACATTTCTCGTCTGTTCAACAAAGAAAATGATACAAATATTCGTTATTCTATGAGCCGGTGGCGGATTTAGGGGGGGGGGGCAATCCCGGCCCGTACCCTCCCCCCTTTGAAAGAAAACTATGCATTGTGCCCCCCATTTTTTTTATTGTGCCCCCCCCCCCTTTTAGAATAGAAAACTTTTTTTTGTGCTTGTCAGAGGAGGGAAACCGGACCCCATAACCCCCCCCCCCCCGCCCCCAACTGAGGGAGTTTTGAAGGGCGTGTGTGTGTGTGTGTGTGTGTGTGTGTGTGTGTGTGTAATTGGGTTTTTTTATGTTGATGACTGCCTCAGGAGGCTTAGGCTGCTAAATTTCACTATTTAGATTTTTCATTACAAGTATGAATTAGTCATGATAATGATTGTGTTTAATTGATATAAAAGGGTAATCAAATTGATGGAGTAAGGGTTGTGGAGTCTAATATGGATGGTTGGTGGTTATGGTATTATTTGTGGCTTTATCTTATTTGAGTATTACAGGTGTGAATTTATGTATATCGGGCTTAGGTGCAAGATGCACATGTGACATTGAAAATTCAAGGCAATTTGTATTGATTCAGTTAGTCTTTATGCAAGAAATGTATGTCCTTCTTCCTTCCAGAATTCTGAATTATATTTACAATACTCTTTATCATGGTGGGTAATCAAGGATTGTTAATGAACATATTGTCTTTAAATGTTAAAGGTTTAAGGGACTCAAAGAAGAGAGGTTCGATTATTAATTGGAGTAGGCAACGAGGAGATGTAATATTTTTTCAGGAAACATTTAGTACTATTGATGTTGAAGACAAATGGGAAACAGAATGGGATGGAATTAGTCTTTTCAGTCATGGAACCAATCATAGTAAAGGGGTTTGTGTATTGATTAAATCAAAGTTGCATTTTAAGGTATTAAAAACTAAATTAGATTTGGAAGGGCGATATATATTAATTGATGGTGAAGTTCAGGGGACCCGGCTTGTGTTAGGAAATGTTTACTTTCCAAACAGGGATAAAGAAAATCTCCAATTAGCTTTTCTTCGCATTTTAGAGAGAAGTCTTGAAGAATTTAATAATGAAGGCCATCCTATCATTCTTGGAGGGGACTTTAACATGATTCGAGATTTTAATTTAGATTGTTCAAACAAAGGGAGAAGAATAGGACAGGCTTTTAATTTAGAATATGATGATTTTCAAGGGAAATTTGATTTAATTGATATTTGGAGAAAGAAGAATTTGGAAAAAAACAATATACGTATAGACAGAAAAATCCTTTAATTCAAAGTAGGTTAGACTATTGGATAATAAGTAGTGGATTAGAAGAGCGAGTGAACGGTTGTAAAATCGTTGCTTCGGTAGCCCCCGATCATTCGGCTATTGAGTTAGAACTAAAACTTGCACATGAAATATTTAAACGAGGACCATCCTATTGGAAATTTAATAATAGTCTTTGTTTAGATTCAGAATATACAAACGGCATGAAAAATGAAATAACGTGCTTGATAGAAGTGTTAAGAAAAGAAATTGTAGATAACAGGATTTTGTTGGACTTTGTTAAAATGAAAGTAAGAGATTATACAATAAAATATTCTAAAATTAAGGCACGAGAAAGAAAGTCACTTATGAGTAAATTGCAGGGTGAAGTGCAAAATTTGGAGGAAAATTTGGCTTTAGATGGCGATAGAAATACACTAGAAGAGTTAGAATTAAAAAGAGCAGAGTTAAATGGGATATACGGACATGCTTTAAGTGGTTTGAAAGTTAGATCTCGGGCTAAATGGTATGAAGAAAGTGAAATTAATGATAGATACTTTGAACAATTGTTAAAAGTAAATAGTAATAAAACTTTTATAGGAAAAAATAAAATCGAATCGCGAAATGGTAACATGTCAACAAAAGATTTTGAAAGAAATAAGGAAATTTTATTCAAGTTTATATTCAGAAACTAATCAGAAAGATAGATATGAATCTGGACAAGAATATTTTTTCAGTGATATTCCGATGATAAAGGAAAGTAACAAGAAATTATGCGATGAAAAAATAAGCACAGGGGAATGTTTCTCTATTTTAAATGAGATGCAATTAAATAAAAACCCCGGTAATGACGGTTTGACTGTAGAATTCTATCGAACATTCTGGCCATTGATAGGAAAATTAGTTATAGATTCCTTTAATACTTCCTTTCAAAAAGGGGAACTGTCTTCGTCACAAAAACAGGGGGTTATAACTTTAATTGAAAAAGAAGGTAAAGACCCTCTTTTGATAGAAAACTATAGGCCCATTTCATTATTGAATGTATATTATAAAATTTTGTCTAAAATACTAGCAAGCAGGATTAAAAAAGTTTTAGATGAAGTAATTCATACAGATCAAGTAGGCTATATGAAAGGAAGGAATATAGGAGAAGCAGTAAGATTAATAGACGATGTTATATTTCATTCGTCTACATTTGATATAAACGGTTTCTTGTTGGCTATCGACTTTGAAAAAGCGTTCGACTCCGTTTCGCATTCATTTTTGAAGAAAATATTAAGTTTGTATGGTTTTGGCCCTCATTTTCGTAAGTGGGTTGATATTTTATATTTTAAAGCAGTTAGTTGTATTATGAATGGTGGACACTCCACTGGTTACTTTGATGTGGGGAGAGGAGTACGTCAGGGGGATCCATTGTCTCCGTATTTGTTTCTTTTAGTTATAGAAGTGTTAGCACTTGCAATTCGTAAAGCACATAATATAAACGGGATACAAATAGGACATACTGAAGTGAAGTTAACTATGTATGCAGATGATATGACTATGTTTTTGAAAGATTTAAAATCAATACAAAATCTAGAAAAGGTGTTAAATACGTTTTGGAGATTATCAGGATTAAAAGTGAACAAAAACAAAACAAAGATATTGATGTTAGGTCCTCGTAAAAATATAAGAAATACATTTTCACTGGGAAAGCAGGTAGAAGTTGTTAAAATACTTGGGATATATTTTTCTGTAGACGTAAATATAAAGGAGGAGATGAATTATAAAGAAATATTAAGTAAAATCAAAAGATTATTAGGCTGGTGTAAACAGCGCGATTTGACCCTTATTGGTAAAATACAATTGTTGAAAGTATTTGCCTTATCTAAACTTATATATGTCTCTTCTGTATTATTGGTACCAACTTGGGTTTATAAAGAAGTTGAAAAAATTAGTTTTGATTTCATATGGAGAGGTCATGATAAGATTAAAAGAAATATCCTTTATTTGACTTATAATCACGGAGGTTTAAAAATGATGAATTTTAGAGATATGATTAAGGCACAAAGAATAATGTGGATTAAGAGACTAATCTATGAAGACAGTAATATGAAATGGAAAAAATATTTTGACTATATATTCCAGTCAATTGGAGGAAGATTTATATTTTTATGTGATTATGATATGAAAGATTTTCATATTCAGGCGCCTCCATTGTACTTGTAATATTTGAATATTTGGCATGACTTAAGAAGGAACAGAATTATTACTAGTAACTTAGGAAATCAAATGATTTTTAATAATACTTTAATCCGTTTTGGCCGGAAAACGCTATTTAATAGGAAACTATTTGAGGCTAATATATATCAAATTAAGCATGTTGTAGATAAAGAAGGCCATTTAAGGCCAGTTAGCTATTTTTTACAAAAAGGTCTTGATGCCAACGATTTATTCTACATTAGTAGCATTTATTCAGCATTGCCGATGAATTTGAAAGAGAAAAGGAAAAAAGACGAAAAGATAAATGACACGCTCGATTACTCGGAATTAATGTATAAAGTAAGCGATAAAATAATACCATATGAAGGACTGACTTCTAAATTATGTTATAAAATCTTTATAGATAATATAAAGGAAACCTTTGCGTTTAGACACGCGGAAATAGCACATTTAAATACTACATCTGGAATTGCGACTTCCTTTTTGACCCCGAGATTATGCACTTTAGATGGTAAATTACGTGAATTTCAGTTTAGATTATTACACAGTATCCTATATTGCAATGATAAACTGTATCAGTTTGGCTATATATCATCTAACTTATGTTCTTTCTGTGGAAAGGAAATTGAGGTATACAACCACTTATTTATGAATTATCAATTTGTTAAAAAATTGTGGCAAGAAATAGGGGAACAAATGAAATTGATGCACTTAGAAACTTTAAAATGGGAGGAGATTTAGGTTGGGTTAGATGGAAAATCAGAAAAGCACATGTATATTAACCACTTAATTATACTCATAAAATATATGATATACAATGCGAGATCAAAAGGAACGCCCCCAACAAAGAAAGAAGTCTATAATGCACTTTTAGAAAGTAAGGATAATGAACATAAAAAGGCAATAGCTCGAAATAAGTTAAGTCTACATCTAAAGAAATGGAATTATTTTGAATGTTGGACGGAAGGAGGACATACATGATAATATCACAAACAGTCTTAAAGAAATTATATTCATTATTACAATTGCCCTATATACTTTGAATTTGCACCTATCAGGTTTTAATCTATACCTTGTTCAGTTAAATTGTACTATTGTTGTTTATTTATGGATGGCACGTTATGGAAATATATAATTTGTATTGTGTTTATTGCCATGTTGAATTATATTGTGTAATTAATGCTCAATTTGTAATTATTCGTTTTGAAAAACTGATTCAAGGAATAAAAAAATTATGAAAAGAAAAAAAAAAGTTTTTACAGACGTGTATCAATCAGATATGATTATTTACGTCTGGGACCGACCTTTAACGTCACATCCGAAAGACGTGACTCAGTCTCGAACCTGGGTCCCCTGAATCAGTTTATAACTTCCACTGTTAGCTGGATTACAGGTGCACACCACAACGCCCAGTTGGGCTGGCGAGACCCCCCCCAAAAAAAAAAAAAAAAAAAAAAAATTTAAAAAATTTAAAAAAAATTAAAATACGAATCTCCCTCCAAGCAGTTTCCCGAAGTTGACAATCCTGCATTTGTGTGCCCCCCCCCCCTTATACAAAATCCTGGATCCGACCCTGCTGTGAGCAACACATTAAAGGGAATTTCAACCTTAATGGCAAGTTGTTCTGAAAAAAAGAGGGGAAAAACCGAGAAGCAGATTGGTGAAATTTTGAACGAAATCGGACAAGCAATAAGAAAGTTATAAATGTTGGAAAGTTGTAATCACTATACATATGGGAATCTTAAATTGGCCAAATCGGTAATGTCACTGAGATGTAGTGGTGGACTACGCCCCCATTTGCTCCAACACACAAAATGATTAAAATGTCATTTTCTTCAAAATGTATTTCTCAGTAGGATATTTGTCTTATAAGAGGACCCTAAAACAATATCTACCTACAATTATTTTAGTACTACCCTTATATAGGGAAAAGCGCGTAGGAGAAAACCGCAAATTAGTGATATTTTAGTGTACAGTGATCTAATTTTTCAAACATCCATAACTTTCTTATTCCTTGTTCAATTTCTTTCAAACTTTCACCATCCTGTTTTTCTTATTTTCCCTTTCTTTTTCAGAACAAATTGCCATTAAGGTTGAATTTCCCTTTAATGTTATGATTGTAGCAACTTTATCCATAAAATGATAGAACACTTTACTTGCTGACATAATATACAGTAAGACGCAACGATATTGGAAGAATATTGAGTATACATTTATAGTTTGATTAAAAATATCCAATTAAATCCGTTTTACACTTTTACTTTATTCAATTAACAACGACTCTGAACAAGTGAAATATATAATATCCGAGCAATAAATCAATGTAGTAATAAAAGATGTCATGCCAGTGCCGAAGACGCAACAATACTCACTGCACACCGTAGCGACACTTAGCTGACGCAGGAGTAGGACTGCGTCAGAGACTTGAGCTATCTTTGAGGCGCCATGTGACAGTGACATCATTCAAAAGGTGAATGCAAAATTTAAAAAAAATGAATTTGTTTCCACAAAAGGCATCTCCATTTAAAAAACATTCATAGAACATTTCAGATATATGTACAAACAATAACATAGTACAAACAAGTATACAGAGAAGAAAAAAATAAATAAATGTGTTTGTTTTGCCTTCATATATAGGCTTGATTAGCGCAGGTAAAGATGTAAGATGACGCTCCGTGTGTAATGGGCACGAAAATTATTAATTTTCATGCCTAGGCGCAGTCCCATGTAGTGATAGTTAACTTTATAGGTAGAGGTACTATGTAACATGGATCAGGGGCGGATCCAGGATTTCGTATAAGGGGGGGGGGGGCACACAAATGCAGGATTGTCAACTTTGGGAAACTGCTTGGAGGGAGACCCATATTTTTTTTGTCTCTCGCCAGCCCTCCAAAAGTCGCTCAGTGGGGGGGGGGGGGGGGGGGGGGGGGGGGGGGGGGTTATGGGGTCCAGTTCCCCTCCATAATTCTCTGACAAGCAAAAAAAAAAAAAAAAAAAAAATTCTGCTCGAAAAGGGGGGGGGGGCACAATCGCAAATAGGGGGCCACATTGCATTGTTTTCCCTCAAAAGGGGGGGGGGGGGCACGGGCCGGGATTGCCCCCCCCCCCCCCCTGGATCCGCCACTGACATGGATAACTCTGACGAAATCCATCAATAGTGCTTTGGAAATTGGGATAACCAATTGAAACATTCGGTGATATATTTTTGGTAATTCATTTTTCTGTCATTCATAATATTGAACAAACAAAATGCCATTTGTGAGTAAATTTGGTACTTTTCCACCAGATGCGTTTACCAAGGAATTCACTATGAAAAAAAAAAGATGTTAACTTCCCGATTTAGCCAAGTAAATGGTGATCTGTTTTGAGGAATCCCTCCTATAATGTTTATCAAGCAGTCTAAAATCGCAATTATTCGACCACTTTCATGTCTTACTAAAAGATAAGTAATGCGTACATTCGTGCTAAAACCAAAAAATCTTTCGACTACTCGCGTGATATAAAACAATAGATTGAACCACAACATGAAATATTTGCAATTCGTGAAAGTTTTACGTAGCAAAATAATTCTCCTTCCACAATGTCAGTAAGTATTTAAAGTTATCTTCGTTGGAAATAGTGCAACCGATACCCTGTACGACATATGCTCCGGCGACAATTGCTTCACGATCAATTTCCTGCACTACCAAATTCCCAACTTCAACCCTGGACCAAACCTTATAGCTAACCCTAACCCTAACCCTACACTAAACCTAACCTAAAACCTAATGGCAACCCTATAACTCTAATCCTAATTATTTGACGAAATAAAGCCCAAAGCAATATCATTTGTCGCCAGAGCAGATGTCGGAAAACCCCTGGAAGAGTCGTGCTCCTATTCTCCTCCGTGGTCTCGTAACCACTGTTCGACGACGGCAGCACAGTGTTCCATCCACCAGATATTGGCTTTGATTAAATCTTCTGCTTGTTCTATGGTCCTGGCAGAGCTTCCAAAGTCTCGCCCCTCCTTAAACTCTCTGAGCTGTGTTCAAAAAGAAAAAATCCACATTATACTGTTGTAATAACTCTCACGTTTAATGACGATTACAATAACAAATGAAGATGATGATGATGATGACAATGATGATGATGATGATGATAGCAATAATAGTAATAATGATAATAATAATGATTATTATTATTATTGTTATTATTAGAATATCAATAATTCTAATCATAGTAACAATAACAGCAACAAAAACATCAACAATGATGATAATAATTTAATGATAAAAATTATAATAGTAATGATAATAATAATAATGATAATGATAATAATAATAATAATAATAATAATAATAATAATGATAATAATAATAATAATAATAATAATAATAATAATGATTATAGTTAGCAGTATAAAGTTGCACTTGAAAACACTTGGTGCTTTTTGTTAAAGCAAAGTCTTTCAAGAAAAATATACGGATTTGATCCTGTTTTGCGGAATAATAATAATAACAATAATGATAATAATAATAATAATAATAATAATAATAATAATAATAATAATAAAATAATAATAGTAATATTAATAATAATAATAATAATAACAATAATGATAATAATAATAATAATAATAATAATAATAACAATAATAATAATAATAATAATAATAATAATAATAATAATAGTAATATTAATAATAATAATAATAATAATAACAATAATGATAATAATAATAATAATAATAATAATAACAATAATAATAATAGTAATAATAATAATAATAATAATATTGATAATAATAATAATAATAACAATAATAATAATAATAAAAATAAAAATAATAATAATAGTAATAATAATAATAATAATAATAATTATAATAATAGTTGTGTCTAATTTATAGTATTGATACTGCTCTTCCTTAGGGCCCTGCATTACCAAGTACCCACGTGATAAACATGGGTCGAGAGGGACAAATGAAACACCTTGTCCAAGGATCTAGGCACCGAGTGAGGATAGAACCAAGGACCTTTCGTATGAGAGTCAATAGTCAATAGCCTTTACCATTATACCACACTGTTATCACCGCTAACGATTTATAACTACTAATATTTTTACTGTACTGTATAACAGAATGATAATGTCACACCGAAATACGTGACTGCGTATCTTAGCTCCGAAATCGCTATTCCTGCAAGCTAATTTACTTGAACAAAAAATAGCAATCTTCCTTTATAAGATGGATGTAAGATTTATCATTATTCTTCCTCCAACTTGAAGAAGGAAAAAAAAAATCATTTCTTAGAATAATAAAATAATATATTCAGTGTAATTAAATTTAGTTTCATTAGATGTGATGTAAGGATAAAGTTATGTAATTACCACCTGGAGGTCTTGAGGGGTACTCAAATACCGTGTCACCGTCTTGATTATGAGATTCATTGTGAAGAAACTGTTTCCATAGCTGAAAGAAAGAAGGAGGATATTATTTGTTATCGATGTGGCTCTGGCTCAAGTCCTACCGCAAGGAGGCCTTTCTCAATTTGCATGCCACTTTCAAGATGGATCACTGGTTATCAGGAAAGGGTTGAAAAAATGTCACGAAGGTATGAAGTTTCGATAGAAAATAGCATCTAGATGGTCACGATTGAGCAATTACGCTGCATATAGTCAGGGGCGTCGCTAGCGGGGGGGGGGAGGGTGTCACACCCCTCCCCCACTAAAAATTGTTATCGGCAAATGCGCCACCTCTGTCGGCAAAAAAAAAAAAAGAGGGGAAAAAAGAGAGAGGGAAGAGGAAAGAGAAAAGGAAAAGGAGAAAAGAGAAAGGATAAAAAGAAAGAAAAGAAAAAAGAAAAGGGAAAGGAAAGGAAAACAAAAACTGAAAAGGAAAGGAGAAGGAAAGGAAAGAAAAAAGAAGGAAATATTAGCAAATTTTTTGCTCGCTCGCTTCGCTCGCTCGCAAAAACATTGGGATGTTAATCTTCGGGCAAATGGCGTCCACTCCCTTCGGCAATGGGCTACAGCCGCCCCCCTAGGATTTTCAAAGTTCCGATAGTCATATTCGGGCAGCGAGGTGCTAGAATATCCACATATTGGGGAAGAAAGGTTCCCAGATAATTGCAACTTGTGTAAGTAATTTCTCTACATTTTCACTACGAAAAGTTAAAAAAATTTGAAATTTAAAAGTAGATATTCGGGCAAAAGGCGTCCTACTTCGGCAATGGCCTGCAGCCCCCCCCCCCCCCGAGAATTTTCAAAGTTAATATATTTGGGAAACCACCACTTTATATTCGGGCAGCGAGGTGCCAGAATATCCACATATTTGGGCAGCGAGGTTCCCAGGTAATTATGTAAAATAACTTCTGTATGTAACCCTCTGTACATTTCCACTACGAAAAGTTCAAAAAAATTTGCTCGCTCGCTTCGCTCGCTCGCAAAAATTTAGAAATTGAAAAGTTGATAGCGACGCCCCTGCATATAGTTATGGCAATTCCACGATTACTCACATTACATTTTGAGAGGTTTGGAGTTACATCTTAAAGCTCCTGTCCTCTTACTACAGGTGCTAGGTAATTGAGTTTTAGTTACAATTCACACATGTTAGAGTACTTGAATACAGTATCAAGACTTCAGAAGAACAAACATACTTTCTGCCAACCATGCAAATGTTCGGTTACTCACGTTACATAATTTAAACAAATAAAAATATGACGTGAGAAAGTTTGTTTCTTCTTCTGCAGTTTTGATACAGAATTCAGGTACTCTAATATGTGTGCATTGTTGCAACTAAAACTCATTTACCTAACACCTGTAGTAAGAGAACAGGAGCTTAAGATATAACTCAAAAGCTCTAAATTGTAGTGTGAGCAACTGTGGAATTGCCCTTATGGGTTTGATGGTTACATGTCGTTTTTCCGAAGGTTCATAATTCCGAAGGTTCGTTTTTCCAAAGGTTCGTATTTCTGAAGGTTCGTTACTCCGACGGTTCATAATTCCGAAAATGAAAAAGACTTCATAATTCCGAAAATGAAATAGGGTTCGTAATTCCGAAAATGAATTAGGGTTCGTAATTCCGAAAATGAAATAGGGTTCATTATTCCGAAAATGAAAAAGGGTTCATATTTCCGAATTGAGTGCGGTATATTGCACCCATATTTAAAAACTCATAGGTATAGTTATCAGCAGTGGCGTAGCCAGGATTTTTTACAGGGGGAGCAAATTTTGTCAACTGTCAAATTCTGCTTGGAGGGAGACCCGTATTTTTTTCTTCTCGCCAGCCCTCCAAAAGTCGCTCAGTGGGGGGGGGGGGGGGGGGGGGGATGCTGTTCTGATTTTAATGGGTTCAGTTTTCCTGCATAATTCTCTGACAAGCAAAAAAAAAAATTACTTTGGGCAAAGGATGTCAGGTGGGCACTCTGCCCCCCCCCCCCTGCCCCCAGCTACGCTAGTGGTTATCAGCACTACTAATTATTACTGTCACAAGGATGGAACTTCTTTCATCTTCATACCTCAAGGAATATATAGACGGGGGAGGGACTATTATGTATATCTATTTTCTTAAAGAGATGTTCCCCGCTTAAAAATTCATCCTGGTTCGAAGATTTTCTGTCTTTGTAGTCGTTCTCAATACTAGAAGTTACAACAATTTTATTCTTTAAAAAAATGAAGATAATGATTTTCATCACATGAACAAATTAATAGCTACACAATGAAAGAGAGTTTTCTTTGATCTTCCAACTTGGTATATTTTATTCAATAAAAATCAAAATTTTGATTCATAACACAATCACTTATATTCATTGTATTATAAATATATTACTCAATATCCCGTAATGATATCATCTGGATTTATTCATACAAATTCAAATATGCACAATTTACTACAAAATCAATGGCGATAAATGTTTTCTTCCAAATATTTAGATAGGTTGATCTGCAAATACACAAGGTATGGATCAATATGAATCGAAATGACAATCAAATACATTCACATCTTTCAAGAGTATATAGATACAAGTACTAGACATGTATATTGCGTTTGAAACATATTAAGCTATAATTATTATCTATTGTCTAAAAAAAAAATTTAATGGGAATAAAATCATTTTTATTAAAAAAAAAAAATACGTTGACAATATCTGACATAAGTGACATAAGTGCAGTGTGTAATAGCATTGTGCATTGCTTTTTTTTTTTTTTTTTTTTTGCGTATACATGTAATTATATGAAACTAAGCGAATTAAGAAAAATTTCCAGCGCATCTGAATTCAAATAACCGCACACAGCTTTTTCTATTACTATAAGCTGGAATCAAAACGAAATATTTCAAAATATACAACTGATTGAAAAGTTTGCATAACTAGCTAAAGGAAATTAAAAGTTACGATAATGCTTTTTAAAGGCAATTTGGAAAGAAAAACATAAACGTCACAAACAATGCCCCGTTAGAAGTAAGCAATGGAAAGTTTAAAAGCACGAATGACTTAAGGATGAGTACAGGGTGGACAAAAAAGTGGTTAAACTCTTAGGCGTTCCCTTTTAAACTAAAAACCCTCATACGTTTGAGCACGATTTATACTCATACCGTGTCTCAACAGACAGAAAGTCATTTTTTACAACACAATGTACATGTTACAAAATACACTGAATTTCTATGTTGATTCCAAACGCATAAAACTTGTGATAAAGTCTAAATATTATATACACACCCGGTGTGCGCATGAATAGGAAATTCTTCTAATTTATATACATGTTGGTAAATGAAAACCTACACTGTGCATTCATATGTCTAGTGAGCAGTAAATATTTACATCCATATAGTCAGTGAACCTTTAAGCTCTATAACCTAGGGTGATAACTTTTGGCTTTCATTATGATACATTTGAAAATACAACATTCCTAGAATATATTCAAATTTGTACCAATTTTTGCATAGCGCCCAGTGGTGGCTCTATTTTATCCGTATTTCATTTTACACTATTCACAATGTATAAGTAAACAATCATGATAAATATATCTATCGATATTATGCCAAAAAGTATTCAGGTAGAAGTTAGAATCACCTAGATTAAACGTTGTCTGAAAAAAAAATCGTTTGTGTTACGTTTGAATACATCAGAGGAAAGGCCGACTTAAAGCAGTTAAAACATCAAAGCCTAGATACATCTATCTAGTTTAAAGATTATGTAAGTCAAAATAGAGAGCAACATCAGAAAACCACGATTATAACAGTTTCATAAGTAGCAGATGGCATTAACCATGCCTTGATGTTGAGTCACTGATAACACATTTCACTTCTATTTGCATATCCCGAAAGTGCATGCTTGTAATTTTGTTTTTCCGGATTATGTTGAATCAGAATTATTAAAACACGATGAACGATGTGAGAAGGAATACAGTAAGTACAAACCAGAGGACGTAGAAGAAGCAAAACAAGACTTGAACCGATTAGTTTCCTTAAGACTTTATCACTTCAAATGAATGTGTGAACATTTTACAACATTTAAGTTTATGTGGCATAGATGAAGATCTCACCGTGGCGTATTGGCCACAGCATAGACGGCTAGTTCCTTCTACATCATCACAGCCGTAAGAATTATTGAACTAACATTATGTAATGCTGGTGTGGTTTTGAAATAACGATACATGAAGTTGTTGGTGCTGTTTTTGTTTTTGGCTTTTGTATTGTAAAAAAAAAAGGTAGAGTTATCGTTGGATAGTTTGTTTATTTTCATTTCTATCATTTCGGACGGGAAAAGCAAATAGTGATACTCCAGTCACATCGACAAGACCGACAGAACGAATAATAAACTATACCCCGAATGGCTTTTTGTCGATAATCGGTGGGGCTGGAGTCGGTTAAGCGATGTGACAGGGGTATCATGAGGATGGTGAAGTATGGAAATGATCATCATCACTCCATCATCACTCCATCATCAATACAGCATCCATCTTCTAGAATAGACAAGATGGGATGATGACGAGGATAGTGTCGGTGATGATGGGGGTGATGATGACGATGATAGCAATTGTAGTGGTAGTAGTGGCGCCGGAGGTTGACGCCCTGATCAAAGAGTTGGGGTTTGTGATCGGCCTCTTTTATGCCCCGATCATGAGGGCGGCCATCTCGAACCATTCTTCTACTGTCATGGCATTAGCTTCCATCCAAGCGATGTTTGCCTCTGTCTTTTCAATGGCCTGTTCGTATGTTCTCGTCGCAGATCCGAAGTCCTTTCCGTCTGCGCCGAAGTCCTTCAGCTATACAGGAGGATAAAAGATGAAGATGAGTACAGAATATTCACACTAATCATGCTAATTCTTGTATCTCTTTTTTTTCTCTCATACATATTCTCTTCGGCTTATAAACATTCTAATTTCTGAAAAAATTCCTAAATACATCTATAATACTAATTTAAATGGAACATGGTGACCCATCCCCCGTATTCCTCCTTTTACCGTCATTTTTCAAGTTTGCTAATATCAAAGTAACAGAGATGATATTAACTGCACAATGCCGAAGTCCCTTAAAGTAATACTCCACGGAAAAGAAAGAGAACTGAGTGCAAACATTTCCGAATCTTTGCAAATGGTAAACTAAGCTCAGTCTCTTCCAAAGAAAAGCACCATTCTTGCCGTTGAAGATATTTGCGTCAGCATGTAAATTACTATCGAAGCTCTCATCTTGCTTCGCTACCACCCGCTGGCTACTGAATTCTCTTATTGTCATAAGCTTTATACAGGGGCAATCCGGTTCTAGTAGCTAATGGGTTAAGCGTAGGTTCAAATATAAATACAAAACATACATTCGATATATAAAGGGATGATTCCTATACTAGCATTTTTAACGTGTATGCAGTATGACAGAAGAGCACAAATGAGAACAAAGAGCCTTCACTTTCATCGTTTTTATGCTGATGTATATGAATGTAACCATTTCAAATATTCAAAGGCAAGTCCACGCTACTTTGTCCCATACGTTCTCGACCACAGCTAAGATTTCAGAATATCTGATGATTGTATAAAGTTGATAGCCCTACCAGAGCTTTGATCATACTAACTACCAATTATAATGTTACTTTTGATGTCGGTATATGTTTATAATCTCGCAACACTTGGTATAAGGCATGGTATACCAAATGACCGAATACATTGGACTTGCCTTCAAATGTATATAGGTCTACAGTGGCGTCTCAGCTCAGGACAAACCCGGAATTTACCCCCTCCCCCTCCCCCTCCCCCTTAAAGGCCAAAGGAATGAAAATCAGTATAACTAGATGGGTCTACGGCACGGGGGGGGGGGCTGCCCAGATACATTCCGCCCATTCCAATTCACCCACCCCCTATCGCCGTTTGGGGGAAGATTTAACCCCTGTTTATTGATTTCTGGATATGCCACTGGATGTCATGTTCGATCGGAAAGATGAAAACAATGATTTGGTGTGCATCGGAAAAGGCTACTCTTTGCTCATGAAAGATTTGCAAAGACACTGGACTCCTCAGATGAATATCTCTTTTTTTAAATCTCTTTTTGCTTCTCAGATATTTCGGACATAACTTTTTGTGCCCCCTACCCAAAAGAAACATATAATAAATAAATCTGGTAACAATGTAACAAAAATGGTTAATAGAGGGGGGAAATGAAGAACAGGGCCCCGTTGCATAAAACTCACCATTAATGGTAACTCTGCTATCAATGGTAACTACCATGGTAACCTCACTCAGCAGCCAATCAAAATCAAGGTTTCCATGGGAGTTACCATTGATGGCAAAGTTACCATTAATGGTAAGTTTTATGCAACGAGACCAGATTTCTTTTCCATAATTATTTTTTTTTACATTTTACCGCTATTCATTGCTCAAGGCCCATTTATTTTTACTATATCCTTGAATACAATAGCATTTTTCATTTTCTGACAAGTAATGTATAATTTTCCCGAATAATCTTTCACTGAGCATGTTGTTCTGCCTTGGCCAATATACAGCACAAAAATAACCGATACATATATGGCTATAGACAAAAAAAGGTGGGGGGGGGGATACGCAACCAGTGTGATGAAAGGAGTCTAAATGACGGGTGAAATAGCATAACTGACTTTGATGCAAAGAAGGTGTCAGGCGATAGATATATCTATTGAAGAGATAGTGTATATGAAGAAGGAATACTTCGTGGACACAATTTCAGACTTTATAGAAATGTATCATAAATACCCCCAACAATGAATTACTCTGCTCGATAAAAAAAAAAAAGTGAAATTATTTTATGACGACATAGAAATTAAATGTTTAAAAGTTGAAATTAAGAAATAGTAAGGGAGGGCAGCTTCAAAATTTCAATGCAACCATATTTTTGATCAACCATTTGTAGAGATCACTGGAATATTGCCAAAATATGTAATTATAAACATACTTTTCTTAAGGAAAAACATTACATTTTAAAAAGAAAATAATAGTTTACATAGACTTTGTTGCCCATATTTTTATAGCTTATGTCACAATAGAGAAGAAAAAAATCATTTCTGGCGGACGATTTTTTCCAACTTTTACAAAAGTTTCTATATGAAACAAATACAAATCAGATCAAATTTCCACTCGCACCGTCCGTATTCTTTTTTTTTTGTACCCGTTATCCCATGTGGATTAATAGAAACAAGGAAATGTGAAAGATAACATGGGTTTCTATATATATATATATATATATTTTTTTTTTTTTTTTTTTTACATTTTGGGTTACGGTATACATTAACTTGGACAATCTTGAACACTGATCTATGCAAATGGCTGACGGAACAAAATTGTTGACGATGCTTGATTTGAAGTTAAATAAAACAGAATTCGACAAGCCCAACCACCATAAATGAAGCAGCAAAATGCAAAGGTGTAACGACAATGGAAGAGTTCGATATTGCAAGTTTCCCCGGTCAAATTCGCAAAATGAAGTACACAAAATGCAGTAAAAGACCATTTTGATGCAGTAAGATATGACGAGACACTAGACTACATGCTACTCGAATAAAAATCCACAGATATAAATGAAATACACAAAATGCGTTGCGGTGAATGTCCATTTTGATGAAGTAATTACAAACAACATGAACAAGGTACAAGCATACACCCAATGCATTCAAAGACTTGCAATATCATTACATACCTCTTGTAGTTCAAGCTCGGTGTTAAAGTCTGCCGTTACGTCAGAAATGATATTACTGAACGAAAATGACCCTCCGCCGTAACTGTGCGTTTGCATTGAAAATTGGAGCATAACAAATTAAAACGTAGAGCAATTAACAACAGATTCGAAGGGAATGTTTGGTTGAAAGAAGGGTAAAAAGTATAGTGTGGGAGGAACAGTTTACCTGATAGAACTTTTAAAAAGAATCATCTTGAAGGAAAACGGTTATTCATGACGGGAAATTGAATAATTCCAGTACGTCGGCTTTCTTTCGAAGTAACAGTCTCAAAATGGCTTTAATTCAACTGAACATTTCATTCTCTTAATCCCTTTGTATTCTAATTGATAATATTAATGCTGTAAAATAAACTGGTCAATAACATTCTCACTGCTTTTGTGATTTACTCTTCTCAAATATCTTTTAAAAATAATGATTTTTTTTTAATAATGATATTTAATTTCGATTTCTGCCTTTAGTCTGGCGCTGATATTGTTGAAGAAGTAGTAAAGGCAAATTAACCCCCTCATGAAATAAAATGCAAAAAAAAGAAATGAATAAATAAATGAACTTAAGACAATATCTAAAATTACAAATTATTCATTTTAAACAGAAACCGGTCATCTCTTTTCCCAATATGTGTTCCAGTTTTCTAGATTGATCTCAGTGCATACTTTATCAAAATATTGTTAGGAATGAAAATATTGCAATAATTCATCAATAAATAAAAATTTAGAAGCAATTGCATTAAATGAATATAGAAATTAGATTCTCAAAAATTCACATTAAGGCAAATATGTGTAAATTCACTGGAAATGAAATCAATACAGTGAAAAGGTGGATTATTTTGTTAAATCTTAAGATGCGATAATAATCTTACTATTCATAGATGGTGTCCCACTCATTTCGTAGGAAGTCCCAGGCCAATGAACGACCCACGTAGTTCTGTGACACGTATCTGATGACGTAAGATGAATCTTGCTTTCGTAGATAATTTTGATCAAGAGAATAATCCAGATATCTGGTGCAGAGATGATACACGGGAAAGAAATAAGAATACAATTCATGACTTCGAGTGAAAGTTTGTTCATAATATAGAGGCGAAACTATAATTTTCATTCCTTATTTTCAATTTCTATGTCAAGTCAATATCATCTTGAATTGAATAAGTTAGAATAAATACATTTTCTTATTTCCCTCTAATTCAGGTAAGAGTTTGTGGGACTTATGTTTTAATTTGTTCAACAGTAATTTATTCAGATTTGTATATTAATTTGAATTCGCAGCCCTGAATCATATGATTCTATTCTCAAAAATACGGATTTTTCAATACGAAGAAATAGGTTGTATGAATCAGGCTTGGTGGAACGATTTTAGGAGTGAGGATGGTTGAAACCCCCACCCCCCTTCTTTCGCTAACTTTATACATTTGCTTTGAACATACGAATCACTAATCCTCATTCAAAAAATATCTTTTGATGAATACATGCATAACACCTTGAAATGCTGTAATTTTACTATAAGCTGCAGAAGGCTATTCAATGTTCCATCCTCGTACTTGTGTTGTCTTGATGTATTGTCCCGTCCCGTGTGGTCTTGTATCGTCTGTCGGGTCTATACCCTTTTATATTATGTGATATTTATCTTATGGAACCTGAATTTACAAGCTTTGTTTTCAAGGGTTTTCTTCACAATACAATTAGCATTTATTTACTTATACCACTTAAATGCTGAATATTATTTTTAACTGAATTTATGTGCCAGATTTTTGTATTTTGGTATTTCTGTGCTCCTAATGATTTTGTAAAAGGAATGTCTTTGTAAATTTATTTGCTGTTATTGTGGAAATAAATGTAATGAAATGAAATGAAGTATACGACACATGGTCCGTAGTCATTATTTTTCTAACGCCGCTCAAATTCCTAATATCAGCCCTGGGCCCATCATTACACCTAACGCTAACCTAAAACCTAATCATAACCCAAGCCCAACCCTAGTATCTATGACGAAATAAAGTCTTACCAAATGTCGCAGGAGCAACCATCATAATATGTAAAAAGAGCCCTATGTAAAACTTGTAAATTTGGTTGTGTTTTTTACCTGTCAAGAATCCATGAGCTCTTGTGAGCATGATAGACCATAAAAGCCATTTAGTTTGCTCAGCAGCATCGCTGGTCTCACCGTACTTCTTCCAGCCAAAGTCCAATTCTTCTATTATCATTATTATTATCATTATTAATAATAATAATAATAATAATAATATTATTATTATTATTATTATTATTATTTCTATCATTGTTATTATTATTATTATCATCATTATTATTATCATTATTATTATTATTATTATCATTATTATTATTATTAGTATTATTATTATTATTATTATTATTATTATTATTATTATTATTATTATTATTATTATTATCATCATCATCATCATCATCATCATTACTACTATTATCATTATTATCATTATTAATATTATTATCACTACGTAATTCCGGCTCCGCCTATATGGAATAGCCTTTTACCTGCTAAGAATCCACGGTGCTTGTGAGCATGATAGAGCATAAAGCCATTTAGTTTGCTCAGCAGCATCGGTGGTGTCGCTGTACTTCTTCCAACCAAAGTCCCATTCTTCCTGACCTCCCTCCTGGATAGCGTAGCAATAGACCGTGGTCTTCAAGTTAGGAGTGATGCTGAGGAAGTGAGAAAAGATCACCAAAGACATTATAATATACAATACACTGTTGAATAAGGTCATCAGGGTTGTTGAAATCTTTAAATGAAAAAAACGGGGGTGCATACCAGTTGTCTGACATTTACGACGCGGCGATTGCCAAAACGGTATCTTCTGGTAATCGAAAATATGGCGGCTTACTTTAATATCAGTTCGCCAGTAGGTATGAGAAAGATGTCAACCATATAGACATTGAAACTGTCACAGGTTATTGCATTTTTGGATGTTTCACAGACTTTTCATATCATCAAAGACACTTTTTTTACATTATGAAAACATCATTAAAGAATATTCATTATTCCTATTGTTCTTAGAATGTAAGATTTTTTTTTTTAAATGTGAATAATGTTTCGTAATGGATAATTTAAGGCTCTTTTCCAATGATAATGATAAGATATATTTTGTGACATATAGTCACAGATATCACCAAACCATGGCAGAGGAATAAGTCCAAAATAATTCCACATCACTATCGTCGTACATCTTGCTTCCATTGATCAATTTTAACATGTTTTTTTCAAACATTAGTTAAATAGTCGTCAACTTTAACCCTTTCGAGACAATTGACCACATTTTGTGGTCTGGCTCAATAACTTTTGATTCAGAGCTCTAAAAAATAAACCAGATGCATGAGTAGAAAGAGCAAAAATTTCTGCACACACTGTGTCCATTTTTGTTGCTTGACCATATTGCGTTTGATGCCAGGAATTTTTAAAAGGAGAATAAGCTTTAAAATCCTTAAATTGGCAACGCATTGAGAGGTTCAAAATCATTGTTTTTTGACAAAATTGGCAATTTTTTCAACTTTTCAACAAAGTTCTTAATAATGTATGCTGTTTTCAAAGACATTACATTTTATTAGAACCTTGTAGCATTAAAAGAAAAATATTTTTGTTGCCAATTTGAAGAACGAAATGTGATCAATTTAGCCTTTGAATAATTCCTGTCCTGAAAGGGTTAAGGGACAACAAAATTTTTGCAAGGGTATCGTTGAATAATTTCAGATATAATTTAAGTGAAACAATCCGTTTTTTATATTATCTTACCGAATGATACAAACAAGTGACGTTTTATTCAATCTGATTTATTTGAAACTTTGAATTATTATGTGTGTGTGTGTGTGTGTGTGTGTGTGTTAAAAATGTCATTATCAGGACTGCATGAAAGAAACAAAAAAAATGAATACCCACGATGATGACAAAAGTAAGAAATCATAATTTTATTCAAGTTGTCTTTTTTTTTTGTTCTAGATAATGAGAACATTTTAGAAAAATTGAAGAACAAAAAACGAATAATATAATGAATCTACACTTACGGATTTATTTCATAATCAGGGCTGTCAGTGTAGTTAGCGTCCATCTCCATGTATTCGCGGAAGAGGGCAGAGGCCTGATCAAGACACTCTTGATTGCGATATCTGCATGATGTTCCTACGGCGTTGATTCGGTTGTATCTATTTCACAAATCATAAATGGAAACGTATGATAATTACAGCAGTGGCGGATTTAGGGGGGGCAATCTCGGCCCGTGCCCCCCCCCCCCTTTTGAGGGAAAACAATGCATTGTGCCACCCCTATTTGCGATTGTGCTCCCCCCCCCCTTTTCGAGCAGAAAACTTTTTTTTTTTTTTTTTTTTTTTTTTTGCTTGTCAGAGAATTATGGAGGGGAACTGGACCCCATAACCCCCCCCCCCCCCCCCCCCCCCCCCCACTGAGCGACTTTTGGAGGGCTGGCGAGAGACAAAAAAAAAAATATGGGTCTCCCTCCAAGCAGTTTCCTAAAGTTGACAATCCTGCATTTGTGTGCCCCCCCCCCCCTTATACGAAATCCTGGATCCGCCCCTGATTACAGGACAAAAATTATACGGCTAACCAGCACAGGAGAACCAAATGACGTCTGCTGTGGGCTAGAAGTCATTAAAGGGCAATCCAAAATTTGTGATAGGTCGATTTGTGTGAAAGCAGAAAAAAGAAGAGAAACACGATAGTGAAAGTTTGAGAGAATAAAAAAGTTATGAATGTTTGAAAATGAGTTCAAATATACATGCATGCAATCATGCGAATCTCAAATGGACAATTTGGTCAGTTGATTTTGAAGTATTCCCGGTCAACTCTACTGTTTGTCGTACACTAAAATGTCCTTAATTTCCGTTTTCTCCTAAGCGCCTTTTCCCTGGGCGCAGTACAGTCAAAATATATTGCAGATAGCATATCGGCATAGGTTTTCCAAAAAGAAAAAGATGTTATTAAATAATACTTTTTGAAAAATTACATTTTGACATTTTAGTCATGTTGTATGTTGGAACAAATTGGAGAGTTACGCGCCCCGCCACTACATCACAGTGACATCACCGATTCGGCCAATTTAAAATTCCCTTTTGTATAGTGATTGAAACTTTCGTATTGGTGGTCCGATTTCGTTCAAACTTTCACCAATCTGCTTCTCTGATTTTTCTACTTTCTTTCAGAGCAGCTTGCCATTAAGGTTGGATTTCATTCAAGACATAATTAATGCCCTTCTAGCTCTGTCCATACGAAGGGAACAATTATTAATTAATGCCCTTCTAGCTCTCACCATACGAAGGGAACAATTATTAATTAATGCCCTTCTAGCTCTCACCATACGAAGGGAACAAT
Source organism: Heliocidaris tuberculata (assembly GCA_025618425.1). Taxonomy (NCBI): domain Eukaryota; kingdom Metazoa; phylum Echinodermata; class Echinoidea; order Camarodonta; family Echinometridae; genus Heliocidaris; species Heliocidaris tuberculata. Next base: position 31,009,937 of record CM046832.1, read on the forward strand.
TATTAATTAATGCCCTTCTAGCTCTCACCATACGAAGGGAACAATAAGCCAAGCTTTTCCTTAGGTTCATTCATATGTTTATGCGTATACTGTTTAGCAAGTCTTCAAAACTTGAATCGTGTCATTTAATACATCGTATATACATGTATATTCAGTATTTCCATGCATATTTGAAACTTGCAACAACTGTGATGATTTTATATCTGTTGTTCTTTTTTTGTAAAATATGAAATTAAATTCACTTGAAACTTGAAATTAATAAACATTCCACTGGCAAGGCAATTAATCGTTCTACTGACAGTACTCTGAATTTGTGACCTCATCGTAGCAGAATTATTTAAAAAGAATCGTAGGCATGTCTACAATATTTTGGGTCTGTATAAATCATTTCCATCTCATTTTTTTTTCTTTTTTGTTGTTGTAAGAATATGCGTGAAAAGGCAGAATTGGAAAAAATTACAATCGTTCGTTGCAGGAAAACTATAATAGTAGACCACGATAATCTATTAGAGAAAGAACAATATTGTTTGCTAAGAATACACTAATAATAATAATAATAATAATAATAATAACAATTATAATAATAATAATAATAATAATAATAATATTAATAACTAGAACTTTAATTCGTCACTGAAGACGAATTAGGTGGTCTGTCTACCCGTTGGTAAAATTGCTAAGGTGTGATAATATTTGTGCAAGATAATATTCCTGATTATGTTGAAAATGGATGGAGACTTGCGTCAAAGAAAATCGGGCAATTTCATATTGCATTATACATGGGATATTAAACCCATAGGTTTAATACACGACAGGCAATCAGATTTTGCATAGGGTTGTACACAAACTACATTCAATTAGGCATAACACGCAAAATAAAAAAATTTATTACATTGTTTGTGATTTTATATGTTACAGTAGTCGAAGCAAATGGTAAAATATGAAGCAAAAAGAAGAAAAAAAAAATTCAAAAAAAAATGGACCCACCGGGATTCGAACCTGGGTCGGCGGGATGGGAGGCAAGTGCTTTACCAATGGACCAAAAGTTTTCCAATAGAGATAACACGTAGACGAAAAACGGGATTCTCAAATGACATTTTGTACTTAAAAAACGGGCATGATCCCGACATCTGATCAAAAATTGGAGAGCACAGTTGTGAAAGCTTATAGTCTCAGCTATAACATATTAAAATTTGGAAGAAAATCGAGCAGAAATTACAAAGATACTGCTCAAAGAAGACGGGAATGTAGAATCAAGATTTGAGAAAAAGTCATCTCCCATAGAGAATACACGCAAAATGAGAAAAATTGACATGCCTCCTTTAATCGCAAAAATACGCCATGATGCCTTTGTCAAAATGAAAAATCGTGATGACTGATCTTGTAGAAAATTTTCTCAGCTACAACATATCAAAATTTGGTAGAAAATCGACAATCTATTACTGAAATATTGTCAAATGAATACAAAAATTATGACGTCATTTTTTCAAAATCGAATTTTTGAGTTCATATGCAAATGTGACGACGTTTCGTTCGATTGACCCCCAATTTTTTTTCATGAATTACAATCTACAACTCATAGGCTTTCAGAAAATGTAAAAAAAATGGGGGGTCTCCACGCTTTCTGACGAGCTATGGCGGATTCTAGATAGGCATGTTTTTAGCACTTTTTACATTATATTGCCCATTGACGCGCGCACGAATTTGAAAGTTTGACGCGCGCGTGTGGCATTATGGAAGGTCGAGAATGACTGGAAATAGTTGGAAATTGTCAAGAATAGTGTCAGGAATCCAAACCATGCGAAAAAACGGCGTTTTTACATTCCGTACGCGCTGTGCGCGCGCATAACGCGCGCGCGGGCGTGCACGCACGGAAAATTTTGAAATGCTTAAAATGGCCTCAAACGTGTGCAAAATGAATTTGAGATGATTTTGAGCATTTTTAAATTTTGACGCGCGCGTACGTGCACGTCATAATGCGCGCGCAAATTTTGCTAACATGCTACATTGACCCTTGACCGGAAGTTTATGTGTGTTGAATATGGTTCATTTTTGATGACTCGTTATGAAGATATGATTGATAATGTGATTTCACAAAATGGCGCCTGGATGACGTCACGATGACATGATGACCTTGAAATATTTCGTGGCACTTGACCATGATAGGCCTGATAACTGACTGAAATTTCATGAAAAGTGAGTGAGCCGAATTTGAGAAATCACTGTCACAAAAAAGTGGCGTAAATAAAGAATAATAATAATAAAGAAAATTCTGACGAAATTAAGAGGTGATCTGTCTACGACAGACCACCTAATAAAGAAAATTCTGACGAAATTAAGAGGTGATCTGTCGATACCGACAGACCACCTAATAATACCTATAACGTGTGTGTCTATGGCAAAATGGGCAATTTAAACTTTGAAAGCCATTTTCGGCCTGAAAACGACCGTTAAAACGTTTGAGCTATACCAGCATTTTTTGTGTAGAATTTTCTGCTCTTTCATCTGAATCAAGTCCCAAGTCTCTAGCACCCCGCAAACTGAAGTTAGAGGCCCCGTTCAAGGTCCGACAAGGGTATTTTTCACCCCAAAATCACTAAATGAAGCCTAGATGACGTCATAATGTCGTCATGAACCTCAGATTTTCACCGTCAATTCTTCTTATCAGTCGTCATTACTGTGCTGAATTTTAAAAAGATTCATGGTTTCGTTTTTGAGTTATTGCCCCCGTAAAAAAAGGGGGGGGGGGTAAAAAAAGGAAAAAATGATTTATAAAAAAAAAACGAATTGAGGTATGAATGTGAATTTTTGTGTGCATGATATTTGGTGCAGATGTGATGACTATGGGAAGATTGAGAAAGATTGACCTCCTCGTTTGGGAGTTATCGGGGGTGGCATTTTTCATATTTGCGGGGGCACTGACGCGCGAACGTGGGCGCACGTGCGCGTCTAAGTCTCTGAATTTGACCTGATTGATATTAGCTTCCCTCATGCCTAATATGAATGAGAAATGACTTTCCCTGATGAAGATATAACCATGAGTTGATTTTCACAAAGTGGCGCCTGCATGACCTCACGATGACCTGATGAGCTTGAAAAGTTTCCGGGAACTTGATCTCATAGGGGCTGATGACTGACGAAAATTTGAAGAAAATAGACTGAGCCGATTTGGAGAAATCGGGATAACGAACTGGACGATTTGATATTGCAGGACATGTGGAAGATTATCCCCTTAGCTTTAATACACGACAGGGAATGAGATTCTACACAAACTACTGCACACTACTTTCAATAGACATAACACGCAAAATCAGGCAGTTTTTTACATTGTTTGTGATGGTATATGTTATAATAGTCGAAGAAGATGGTAGAATGAAAGGCAAAAAAAAAAAAAAAAAAAAAAAAAAAATGGACCCACCGGGAATCGAACCTGGGTCGCCGGAATGGGAGGCAAGTGCTTTACCAATGGACCAAAATATTTCCAATAGAGATAACACGTAGACGAAAAACGGGATTCTCAAATGACCTTTTGTAGTTAAAAAATGGGCATGATCCCGACATCTGATCAAAAATTGGAGGGCACATTTGTGAAAGCTTATAGTCTCAGCTATAACATATTCAAATTTGGAAAAAAATCGAGCAGAAATTACAAAGATACTGCTCAAAGAAGACGGGAATGTAGAATCAAGATTTGAGAAAAAGTCATCTCCCATAGAGAATACACGCAAAATGAGAAAAATTGACATGCCTCTTTTAATCGCAAAAATACACCATGATTCCTTTGTCAAAATGAACAATCGTGTAACTGATCTTGTAGAGAATTGTCTCAGCTACAACATATCAAAATTTGGAAGAAAATCGACCAACTATGAGTGAAATATTGTCCAATGAATACAAAAATTATGACGTCATTTTTTCAAAATCATTTTTTTCAGTTGATATGCAAATATTGATGACGTCACAACGTATTTTTGGCCAAAATTTTGCATGAATTCAGATTTACATCTTACAGGCTTTCAGAATATTTAATAAAATTTGGGGGTCCCCAGCCATTCTGACGAGCTATGGCGGATTCTAGATAGGCATCTTTTTAGCACTTTTTACATTATATTCCCCATTGACGCGCGCGCGGATTTTTAAGTTTGACGCGCGCGTGTGGCCTTATGGAAAGTCGAGAATGACTGTAAATAGTTGGAAATTGTCAAGAATAGTGTCAGGAATAGATACCATGCGAAAAAACTGCGTTTTTACGTTCTGTACGAGCTGTGCACGCGCATAACGCGCGCGCGGACGCGCACGGACGAAAAATTTTGAAATGCTTAAAATATCCTGAACCGTACTCTAATTTGATTAAAAAGTGATTTTGGGTATTTTTAAATTTTGACGCGCGCGTACGTGCGCGTCATGACGTGCACGTGGATTTTGCTGACATGTTACATTGACCCTTGACCTGAAGTTCATGTGTATTAAATATGGTTCATTTTTGATGACTGGTTATGAAGATATGATTGATAATGTGATTTCACAAAATGGCGCCTGGATGACGTCACGATGACTTGATGACCTTGAAAAAGTTTCGGGCACTTGACCATTATATGCCTGATAATTGATTGAAATTTGATGAATAATGAGTTAACCGAATTTGAGTAATCACGCTCACAAGAAAGTGGTGGAAAAATAAAAATAAAGAAATAAATAAAGAAAGAAAATTCTGACGAAATTAAGAGGTAGTCTGTCTTCGACAGACCACCTAATAATACCTATAACGTGTGTGTCTACGGCAAAATGGGCAATTTAAACTTTGAAAGCCATTTTCGGCCTGAAAACGACCGTTAAAACGTTTGAGCTACACAAGCCTTTTTTGTGTAGAATTTTCTGCTCTTTCATCTGAATCAAGTCCCAAGTCTCTAGCACCCCGCAAACTGAAGTTAGAGGCCCCGTTCAAGGTCCGACAAGGGTATTTTTCACCCCAAAATCACTAAATGAAGAATAGATGACGTCATAATGTCGTCATGAACCTCAGATTTTCACCGTCAATTCTTCTTATCAGTCCTCATTACTGTGCTGAATTTTAAAAACATTCATGGTTTCGTTTTTGAGTTATTGCCCCCGTAAAAAAAGGGGGGGGGGATAAAAAAAGGAAAAAATGAATTATAAAAAAAAAACGAATTGAGGTATGAATGTGAATTTTTGTGTGCCTGATATTTGGTGCAGATGTGATGACTATGGGAAGATTGAGAAAGATTGACCTCCTCGTTTGGGAGTTATCGGGGGTGGCATTTTTCACTGTTTCGGGCGCACTGACGCGCGGACGCGTACGTCCGCGCGCGTCTAATTTTCTGAAATTGACCGGATTGATTTTAGCTTTAACCATGCGAAATATGAAAGAGAAATGACATTTCCTTATGAACATATGACCATAAGTTGATTTTCACAAAATGGCGCCTGGATGACGTCACAATAACCTGATGACCTTGAAAAAGATGTGGGAACTTGACCTTATTAGGACTGATGACTGACGAAAATATGAAGAAAATAGACTGAGCCGATTTGGAGAAATCGGGATAACGAACTGGACGATTTGATATTGCAGGACATGTGGAAGATTATCCCCTTAGCTTTAATACACGACAGGGAATGAGATTCTACACAAACTACTGCACACTACTTTCAATAGACATAACACGCAAAATTAGGCAGTTTTTTACATTGTTTGTGATGGTATATGTTATAATAGTCGAAGAAGATGGTAGAATGAAAGGTAAAAAAAAAAAAAAAAAAAAAAAAAAAAAATGGACCCACCGGGAATCGAACCTGGGTCGCCGGAATGGGAGGCAAGTGCTTTACCAATGGACCAAAATATTTCCAATAGAGATAACACGTAGACGAAAAACGGGATTCTCAAATGACATTTTGTAGTTAAAAAATGGGCATGATCCCGACATCTGATCAAAAATTGGAGGACACATTTGTGAAAGCTTATAGTCTCAGCTATAACATATTCAAATTTGGAAAAAAATCGAGCAGAAATTACAAAGATACTGCTCAAAGAAGACGGGAATGTAGAATCAAGATTGGAGAAAAAGTCATCTCCCATAGAGAATACACGCAAAATGAGAAAAATTGACATGCCTCTTTTAATCGCAAAAATACACCATGATTTCTTTGTCAAAATGAACAATCGTGTAACTGATCTTGTAGAGAATTGTCTCAGCTACAACATATCAAAATTTGGAAGAAAATCGACCAACTATGAGTGAAATATTGTCAAATGAATACAAAAATTATGACGTCATTTTTTCAAAATCATTTTTTTCAGTTGATATGCAAATATGATGACGTCACAACGTATTTTTGGCCAAAATTTTGCATGAATTCAGATTTACATCTTACAGGCTTTCAGAATATTCAATAAAATTTGGGGGTCCCCAGCCATTCTGACGAGCTATGGCGGATTCTAGATAGGCATCTTTTTAGCACTTTTTACATTATATTCCCCATTGACGCGCGCGCGGATTTTTAAGTTTGACGCGCGCGTGTGGCCTTATGGAAAGTCGAGAATGACTGTAAATAGTTGGAAATTGTCAAGAATAGTGTCATGAATACAAACCATGCAAAAAAAACGGAGTTTTTACGTTCTATACGCGCTGCGTACGCGCATAACGCGCGCGCGGACGCGCACGGACGGAAAATTTTGAAATGCTTAAAATGTCCTGAACCGTACTCTCCTTTGATTAAAAAGTGATTTTGAGCAATTCTAAATTTTGACGCGCGCGTACGTGCGCGTCATGACGTGCCCGCGGATTTTGCTGACATTTTACATTGACACTTGACCTGAAGTTTATGTGTTGTAAATATGGTTGATTTTTGATGATCCGTTGTGATGATATGATTGATAATCGGATTTCACAAAATGGCGCCTGGATGACGTCATGATGACCTGATGACCTTGAAAAAATTTCTGGCACTTGACCATTATATGCCTGATAATTGATTGAAATTTTATGAAAAATGAGCGAACCGAATTTGAGAAAACACGCTCACAAGAAAGTGGTGGAAAAATAAAAATAAATAATAAAGAAATAAATAAACTAGAAATTTAATTCGTCACTGAAGACGAATTAGGTGGTCTGTCTTGAACTGGTATATTGTTTTGTAAGATATGTTGATGATTGGGCAAGATAGTAATCATGATAGGGTCTACGACAATGATTAGATGGTTATATATATATGTGATGACAGTGAAATTGTCCATCCGAAATATGAAAGAGAAATTACATTTCTTTATGAACATACATGACCATACATGACCATAAGTTGATTTTCAGAAAATGGCACCTGGATAAAGTTATAATGACATCATGACCTTGTGATTTTCACAGCATAATTGTCCTACCAAACCTCATGTCTGTGCCAACCTTCATAAAGATTCAATATTCCGTTTTTAAGTAATCAGCCCCGCAAAAAAGGGGGGTGTTGGGTGGTTTTCGGTAAATTAGTATGAGATTTTCCGTTTTTTCATTTGTCAATGGGAGGAAAAAATACACGAATTTGAAGAAATTTTAAATTGGAAGTAAAATGGACAGGCATTTCCTTGAAGTTTCAGCCATTAGTTTCGTTGTAGAAGGCAGGATGGACGAGAAATTAAGGAAAAGATGGACAAGAAAACGACGTCTACACTTAAAAAAAAAAAAAAAAAAAAACGAATTGAGGTATGAATGTGAATTTTTGTGTGCATGATATTTGGTGCAGATGTGATGACTATGGGAAGATTGAGAAAGATTTATCTCCTCGTTTGGGAGTTATCGGGGGTGGCATTTTTCACTGTTGCGGGCGCACTGACGCGCGGACGCGTACGTCCGCGCGCGTCTAATTTTCTGAAATTGACCGGATTGATTTTAGCTTTAACCATGCCAGATATGAAAGAGAAATGACATTTCCTTATGAACATATGACCATAAGTTGATTTTCACAAAATGGCGCCTGGATGACGTCACAATAACCTGATGACCTTGAAAAAGATGTGGGAACTTGACCTTATTAGGACTGATGACTGACGAAAATATGAAGAAAATAGACTGAGCCGATTTGGAGAAATCGGGATAACGAACTGGACGATTTGATATTGCAGGACATGTGGAAGATTATCCCCTTAGCTTTAATACACGACAGGGAATGAGATTCTACACAAACTACTGCACACTACTTTCAATAGACATAACACGCAAAATTAGGCAGTTTTTTACATTGTTTGTGATGGTATATGTTATAATAGTCGAAGAAGATGGTAGAATGAAATGTAAAAAAAAAAAAAAAAAAAAAAAAAAAAATGGACCCACCGGGAATCGAACCTGGGTCGCCGGAATGGGAGGCAAGTGCTTTACCAATGGACCAAAATATTTCCAATAGAGATAACACGTAGACGAAAAACGGGATTCTCAAATGACATTTTGTAGTTAAAAAATAGGCATGATCCCGACATCTGATCAAAAATTGGAGGACACATTTGTGAAAGCTTATAGTCTCAGCTATAACATATTCAAATTTGGAAAAAAATCGAGCAGAAATTACAAAGATACTGCTCAAAGAAGACGGGAATGTAGAATCAAGATTGGAGAAAAAGTCAACTCCCATAGAGAATACACGCAAAATGAGAAAAATTGACATGCCTCTTTTAATCGCAAAAATACACCATGATTTCTTTGTCAAAATGAACAATCGTGTAACTGATCTTGTAGAGAATTGTCTCAGCTACAACATATCAAAATTTGGAAGAAAATCGACCAACTATGAGTGAAATATTGTCAAATGAATACAAAAATTATGACGTCATTTTTTCAAAATCATTTTTTTCAGTTGATATGCAAATATGATGACGTCACAACGTATTTTTGGCCAAAATTTTGCATGAATTCAGATTTACATCTTACAGGCTTTCAGAATATTCAATAAAATTTGGGGGTCCCCAGCCATTCTGACGAGCTATGGCGGATTCTAGATAGGCATCTTTTTAGCACTTTTTACATTATATTCCCCATTGACGCGCGCGCGGATTTTTAAGTTTGACGCGCGCGTGTGGCCTTATGGAAAGTCGAGAATGACTGTAAATAGTTGGAAATTGTCAAGAATAGTGTCATGAATACAAACCATGCAAAAAAAACGGAGTTTTTACGTTCTATACGCGCTGCGTACGCGCATAACGCGCGCGCGGACGCGCACGGACGGAAAATTTTGAAATGCTTAAAATGTCCTGAACCGTACTCTCCTTTGATTAAAAAGTGATTTTGAGCAATTCTAAATTTTGACGCGCGCGTACGTGCGCGTCATGACGTGCCCGCGGATTTTGCTGACATTTTACATTGACACTTGACCTGAAGTTTATGTGTTGTAAATATGGTTGATTTTTGATGATCCGTTGTGATGATATGATTGATAATCTGATTTCACAAAATGGCGCCTGGATGACGTCATGATGACCTGATGACCTTGAAAAAATTTCTGGCACTTGACCATTATATGCCTGATAATTGATTGAAATTTTATGAAAAATGAGCGAACCGAATTTGAGAAAACACGCTCACAAGAAAGTGGTGGAAAAATAAAAATAAATAAAGAAATAAATAAAGAAAATTCTGACGAAATTAAGAGGTAGTCTGTCTACGACAGACCACCTAATAAAGAAAATTCTGACGAAATTAAGAGGTAGTCTGTCTACGACAGACCACCTAATAATAAAGAAATAAATAAATAAAGAAAATTCTGACGAAATTAAGAGGTAGTCTGTCTACGACAGACCACCTAATAAATAAAGAAAGAAAATTCTGACGAAATTAAGAGGTGGTCTGTCTATGACAGACCACCTAATAATAATAATAATAATAATACTCAGTTCTCAGTTTAAGCTGGAAATCTTACAAAGAGATTTGGATTATTACCCCGGCTCAGCCTTGCTGCCCTTGCGCTGAAGCTTCAAGGAATTAAATTCCTTGCGGGTACCCATTTACTTCACTTGAGTATAGAGAGTGGCAAAAATGAAGATTATTATGTTTTGTCAAACAGGACGTTAATGCCGGGCTGGGATTCGAACTCCGTACCTTGTGATCTACAGTCCAGTGACTTATAAACTGAGACCACAACACCTCGACACTGATGAACCGCACACCAGTGTCGGCCTACAAAAGATCTACCAATTTATCTTCATCGTGTACCATATTTTATCCGATACTTACTGCGTAAGATGAGGGTCATTTACAGGATCATCATTCCATCCAAGTGATTCGTACAATGTCTGAACCTGTTGCCTCATGTATCTCTGGTAAAGTAATAAAACAAAGGCTTTTACCTTCATCATAGATGTAATTACTTATATTTATCATTGTTGTCACTACACATGCATCTGTTATTATTGATACATTATCAGTACGTTGTCACATGCATTCTTTCCGTTATTTCATGGATATTATCTTTGACAGGATCATCGCAATCAATAAAATCTGTCCTCGTGTTGACTTTTATTGTCAATACAAATTACTGTCGTCATTGTCAGTATTATCATTAGTATTATCATTACTATAATCATTACTATTTTCATTACTATTATCATTATTACCAATATAATCATAACTCTCATTATGAGAATTTTTATCATTCGAGCCTACTCCTTTGGCATGCATTAGTCACTTGGTATTGATTATTGTTTCTATTCGACTTTCAAAAAGATTCTTACGTTACAGTATCCAAAACTTGGTGAGCAGAGGGAAGAATCCTCCGGGAAGGGGTGTAATGTGTATGTGCAGCCTGGCGTGCTGTAAACCCATTGCAAGTTGTGGTGCGTGGTTTTTTTTTTTCTTCTGTCGTGGGTCTTCAAAGGGGGGGGGGGGTATGATATAACCATTCATTTATACTTCTTTATTCAGTTTTTCAACACTATCGTGAAGATTTTAATATTTGAACATGTCCTACTACTGACAATGAAAAAAAAAAATACTGACGATTCTTTTCATCTTAGTTACCTCGAGTGGTCCGTAACCAGAATACCTGCTGAACATATCTGTGATGTAGGAGATAACCCCAAGAGCTGATTCCCAGGGTACATAGTCCATCTCTTTCTCCATGTAGAGGGTAAGATTTAGAGCGATGGGGTAATCCACACGCCCCACACGGGCCAAACTAAAGGCATCGTTAATGAGCTGGGCGCGGTTCTCGTTCGGCAGCATCTGGACCGAAAAAAAAAATTACACTGTTCATTGTTCTGTTGTTAATCATAAATTCACAATTACAATTTATGAAAAAATATATATCAATTTGTGATAGAAGTTTGAATCAATAGACCAGTATCAGTTATGTATTTCACATCAAATTCAAAATACTTACCAATTAAGAGAGAGGATATTATATCTTGTACATCTTTTCTTGTATAACACAAGAAAATATCTTATCCCTGGCACGAATCACATTGTTATCAACTGTATCAATGACAACTATAAGTTAAAATATGTCTAATTCATGTATTATACGGTACGTTACAATGCTATCAGCTTTTCAAAAGCTGCGTTCAAACCCAATGATTCCAATATCAACAGGGCCACAACAATCCCAGAGTAATTGAGAATCGGTTTGATATTATTATACCAGCATATTTTAGCTCCTAATGTTGTCAAATAAAAAAAAACTTGATTAGGTAATTACAAGTAGAGACATGAACATGGCATGTATTTGAAGGGATAAATACACAAGAATCATGACAAAAATAATTATGCACACTTATCTTGTCAATAGTATATTTGATTACGCGTAACGATGGGAGCCTTTGCCATTAATTTCGATTCCCTACCACATTCCACCTGTCACTCAATAATTTCGTGTCAAAAACAACCGCGTAGCTAGGATTTAATTTCAGGGGGGCGGTTGTGAGCATGTGAAGCGTGCGAAAATACTAATAAGCACGCGAAGCGTGCTCCCCAGAGCGAAAACTTTGACATTTTAGCAAATTTTGAGAGAAAGATAACGGCTCGTAGCGTCTTTTTTAGGTGGAAAGTTAGTTCGACGCCGCGCCCTGACCGCTTTTCAATTATTTGGACGCAATACTGAGCTGTACATGTAACAAAAATAGATGCACATGCATATAGCAGGCGGGTTCTACCAAGTGTCCGACTGTCCGCAGCAGAGATCAACTCTTGAGGACAAGCAGCAAATTCATGAACGAACTCGTGATTTTGTAACTTGATTTCTTACTTATAAACAAAAATAAAGTCTGTCACGCCCCTCAATTCTTTCTCTCTTTACATCGCTTTCATTTCATCATTCCTGTCTGTCTTTTTCCTCACTTTTATCTAGTTTTTGTTTAGTTGACGTTTTTGAAGGGCGACCGCCCCCGCCGCCCCCCCCCCCCCCCCCCCCCCGGCTACGCGCCTGGTCACAAAAAAGGAGAGAGCATCGGCTTACCGTATGATTCTCCATCAACTGTCGGCCGAGACGGGCCCAGTTTTCATCATCGTAATTTACACGATAGAAACCGAACTGCTGGATGTTGGCCAGATACCAATCGTCTGTACCCATGCTGGGTGAGAGGTCAACCAGGGCTGGAGCAAGTGAGAAACGGGAGGTATATACATATCACATCAACCCCTGTTTTTAATTCACAATCAAAGGGCAACTTAACATTTTTAAGTAGCTTACTCGAAAAGCATCGACTATATCAAGATTGATAAATCACCTCCAAGTATTAAAATGAAATTCCTCTTTCTTGAGTACCTTTTTTTTATATCTTAGCTTTTTTCATTGATTATTTGATCAAGTTTCAACGATTCTTGCTGTAAATTGTAAATAGGGATATAGGCTATGGGGCAAGGGGTGAACATGGCTCTAAAAATGACTTTTGTTGTCTCCGTCTTGTGACTACCTAAATTATGGCTTAAAATGTAGGTATTGAATGTCTGATCAATATTCTGATAGTTCCCAGCTCCAGTGGTGGAGCACTTTTGAAATGTCAAATGTCAAATGTCAAAGGTCACAGGTCATGATTATGTTTACATGAAAATAGCTTGTTCTCGCTATAACTCAAGAACCGCTTAAGGGAATAATTTACATTACCTTTTGCTAATTTGGTAATTTAAACAATGATCGTATCCAATTTTACTGCATATGCATTTTCTGTCTGTGTCTAATTCTAACTATTACTTCTCTCTTTTTTTGGTAGTTGAGTAAAGAGGAAAGAAAAATAAGGAAATTCAGCCAATAGCCGCGACCCATATCCCATATGCATAAAGGCCACCGCACACCTTACGATCGGTCTGCGATCCGATTTGTGAAATAAATCGCTATGGCATTAATTATTGGCATTTTAACAAATTAAATTTACCCTATTCAGGTTCTGAAAAGTAATATGAATACCAAACACAGAGTTTGGGTGAGCTGTCAGCTTTCTACAGGAATACGGGCAAAATTAGTTTCAAATCGTAGGCAGTCGTACGATTTTTGTGACGTCACTACGACTCGAAGCCGATCTGGCCATTCCACCGACTAGAAAACTCGGCAAAGGCCGTATTATCGATTTTACTATCTGCATGACTATTCAGACCCTCAATCAAAAATATTTTTCGTTTTTAAATGATTTGTTGAATGATCTGATGATATTAGATTTTCTTCTGAAATCGGATCGCAGACCGATCGTAAGGTGTGCGGTGGCCTTAACACGTATACGGTCTCCTACATAAATACTTGAGTTGTGCTTTGAAGGGAATGTGATTCCCAAGACATTTTCCTTATTTTTCTTTATATAATTCTTTTTGCCTCACCCACCTATAACTATAAAGAAACAATTTAAGCCGGTTACTTTGAAAATGCCATTTCGGTTCGATCACTATACGGTTGGTTCATATGTTTCATATGTTTTGTTTTGTCTCTTCATGTTTTGGTTTGCATTTTGTTACTTTGTTTTAAAATATTGTTTAATATTCTCTTTCATTTCACATTTATGTATTATGTTGTGCAATATCTATATGTGTTTTTGTGCAGGGCCCTAAAGAATAACAGTGTTTAACCACTGACTAGGTCACCCTGGGTAAATAAGACAAATAAAATAAAACAAAATAAAAATAAAATGAATTCCAGTACCTTAACTTAAGATAAGTTTTTACTAAAATTGGGAAGATTATTTTACCCCATGGTTCTTTTTCGATCCACGTGAAATGAGGGTTGTCGAAATCGGCGCCTGTCTTCTGTGTGAAGGTGAGATATACATGCCACAAATATCTGAAACAAATAAAAATACAACGATTAATGGAAACGCAAAGTTTTCGATATAGGGGAAGCAAGAATCTTGGGGATCTGTTCAACTTTATTATACATCACTTCACTGCAGGTCAATTTTCAGTGACAGCTATTGGACATCAAAATCTTATCCTGCCAGTTCTGAATTACATGTCCAAAATATAATTATACAGATATACTTTGTTTTGTGTCTTGGTTGTGCAAGGAGAAATACCACAATGGTCTAACAATGGTCTTCAAGCAATGTGTGTTTACAAGTTGGTAAATGAGCGTAGATCCACTTTCAGGACTGGATGAAATTACACAGATACAACCAGAATCTGAAGCTTCATAGTAAAGCACCATTTTCCAACTATTGGAGGCTACTGAGTCCAAGAACCAAGGCATAGGAATTGACGGGTCAAAGGCACCACAGCCATTGCTAGGAAATTAACTGGTAGATGAATAATGATGAATATAGGCCACCACAGGAGTTAGGTTATGTCAAATTCTTAGGGAATCAATACCAATTATCACTCACAAGACAAGAAATGTGGGTAAGAAAATTTGGAATTTTTAAAGTTTTGTCAGCAAATTGCATTGATGGCCTTTATTCGCGCCTGTTGATGCGCCGCAAATTTGGTAATGATAACAAACAGTTTTTAACCCCCCCCCCCCCCCCACCCAATCGGTTAATTAAAAGTCAGAGGATCACCCCCTCTTTTTTTCCTTGTTTGGCAAAATAAGGGCTATTAAAAAAAAATCGTCAGTTTTGTCATAAACGTCCCCTCCTCCAATTGTCCAGCCCCTGTGCGCATGAGGTACATTTTCTGAACCACGTACCCCAGATCGCCATATTTGTCATCGACTCCTGCCTCGGGGTTGACGAGGAAATGTTCCTGTGAAGCATTGAGTTGGTTAGTGCCATAGCGGTGGAGATCGACCACGGGGTAACCCATCTGTAGTGTCCATGTGTCCATGATTGCCTTCACGTCATTGTTTCCTTTGCCTTCATCTGCCTAGGTGTGGAATATAGGGATTATACTGATATTCCCCCGTTCTTTTATCACATTACGAGATAACGTTTCGATATACGCTTGCAGGGGACTTTGGAAAATATTACTTTGACTTTATCTCCAGTAACCATCATCAGCGCTCCGTGGATTAAAAGAAAAAAAAATCAAATGTTGAAGAATGTCTTGCCAAAGGAGTGCTGTGCAGGGACACTAACTTACGACTTTCGCATCCCAAGCCAAATGTTTAAACCACTCAAATCTATTACATCTCATAAAAAATATGATGGCATTGCGAAATCGTAAACTGCACTTCGTGTCATTGAAATTTGTATTGACAAATTTGTCTACCCATGTGTTTTTTGGATTGATAGTTTGACTCGACGAATTGATTTTTATTTATTGACCTAAGTACTAAGAAAGCGAGCAGTCAATACTAGTAGATGTGGGATTTCCTAATTCAAATTATCAAATGGTCCCATGGCTACTGGATGGATTTTGAATAGTGATGCTTTACCAAAGGGCATTGTAGCGCGCTGATTTGATCTCGAATGCGAGTCTTTTTGATAACCTGACCATCGTTCCCAGTTCTTAAGAATATCGCTTCCTCTTATTTTCTTCTCATAAAAACTCCTTAAACCATGTTAACTCTTGGAGCAAGACTGTTCTAAAATACAACTGCAATCATAAAACAGGAACATTAAAGACAGGAACAATACAATTATTTTTGGGGAAGGCTATAATATTCTATTCTTTCACTTGAAACAAAACCTTCCATTTTAGTCGATTGTTGGGTGGATAGATTATTTAACCGTTTGAAATAAGAGTTGATTGTTACCTCTTTGAGAGCAAACCACAGATCATCAGAGTCAGCATTACCCTCCTTGTGGCTGTTGAGATAGTAGCTCAGACCTTCAACGAAAACTTCTTCACCGAGGAAGTTGTTCAACATACGAATAATCGAAGCTCCCTGGAAGAAGGAAATTAACATGACATATCCCTAACGTGTTATTTGCGTTTGTATTAGGCTACACATTTTTATTTGTTAGAAAACGAAGTGTTGAGAAGAAATGAGATGAAATTCCCTTAAACGCCCGTTGCACACGTCGCGTCATTTGCTGACATAGGGCTGCGTCAGCAACTGGTGCGGTATTTGAGGCTTCATGTGACATCCGTTCAAAAGATGAATTCCAAAATGATCTATAAAAATATTGCTTTGAATTACTGGCGGATGCGCTAAAAAGCGTCATAGGATTGATTGGCGAAGTAATACCGTGACAGAAGCGACGCGTCGTGCATAAGAGGTATTAGAAAACAAAGTGTTGCGGTGAAATGAGATGGAAATTTTGTACTTTATTTCGTTTCCCTGATGATATATTTCGTCACAGGATCAAAGAGGCAGAAGGGCAGACTCAAACGTTTAAACTGAGTTAACCCTTTCAGGACAGGAATTATTTAAGGGCTAAACTGATCAAATTGTGTTCTTCAAATTGGCAACAAAAACATTTTTATTTAATGCTACATGTTTCTAAAAAAATGTAATGTCTTTGAAAACAGCATACATGGTTAGGAACTTTGTCGAAAATTTGAAGAAAAAAAATTGTCAATTTTGACAAAAACAATGACTTTGAACCTCTCAATGTGTTGCCAGTTTAAGCATTTTAAGGCTTATTCTCCTTTTTAAAATTCCTGGCATCAAACGCAATATGGTCATGCAACAAAAATGGACACAGTGTGTGCAGAAATTTTTGCTCTCTCTCTACTCATGCATCTGGTAATGTTTTAGAGCTCTGAATCAAAAGTTATTGAGCCAAACCACAAAATGAGGCCAATTGTCTTGAAAGGGTTAAACTGAGTTAACGCGCTTCTGGCTTCCAACAGATCATTATCACCGACGTTCCCGTACAACTATTCATATTCCAAAGGTATTCATTGATAGAATGCTTCATGGAAATTAAAATCAATATTGATAATGACTTCTTAATCAGCGCTCATATCCGTCATCCGCAGTCACACCCTAAGCGCTCCAATATCATATTTGCTTTCGCATGGCCGTCATAACAGTGCTTACAACATTAAAAAGAAATCCTTCCAACCATGTACCCAATCACTATTCCCCTGGGTTTTGAGAGTCAACTGTAGATAAAAGGTCTTGTCTAAGGCCATATGCACTCGGCAAGGTTTCGAACCCTCAACCTCTCAGTTGAAAGTCAAATGAATGAGTCACTATACTACATTGCCTCCATCGTGCTTTACCTCGTCATACATTGTTGATTATATTCGAACACTTTAATAAGAATCGAACCTAATTTTCCCCTTTACCTTGCTGTATGAAATGGAATCGAAAATCTCGTTGATTTCATCCGGGGAATTGACAGGTACTCGGACCGGATGTGAGGTACCTAGGGAATCAGCCTCGAACACTACCTCTAGATCCACGACGACAAATTGTTCCCTCTGTTTCATAAAAATTAAACAAGTCATTAGAATATAATTTATTTACCAACAAAATTTTAACTATCTAACCGTATCTTATATAAAACATATTTACTGTTCTAACAAGTTGAATCCTAAACATTACCTTGCATTGCTTTAGACGACGGCAATCAAGACATAATATATTGTTTTTAACTAAATTTTACAATGTCCTTTTGAAGGCCGATGATTTATTACAACAAAATGATATCAACGTAAGTACGACTAAGTGCGTCATTATTATTGAATCCCATTATTGGGGTAATAATTCACTGTAAAGAGCTCTGAAAAAATTACTTGCAAATGTAATTATTATTATCTATTATTATTATAATTGTTGTTCTTGTTGTTGTTGTTGTTGTTGTAGATGTTACTATTGTTATCATTATCATCATCATCATTACTGATCTATTTCAATTGAGATTAATTATATATGATCACACCTGCAGATTTCAACTAAAATATTTTGACATCTACAGGAGGGGGGGGGGGGGGTGGTGGAGTTTGGGAGAGGGGGTAACGAGTGACTCACCATTCCCCAATCTGGTTCTGTGTAGTCGACACCAAGATATTCGACGTAGCTGGCAAATCCCTCGTTAAGCCAGAGATCATCCCACCATATAGGTGTCACAAGATTACCAAACCACTATAGGAAAGAGAAGAAAAGTATGATGTCATAATGGTCGAAAATGTGAACTATTAGGTACAAGAATTGTAGTCCGATACGGAAAACATGTTCGTTTATTATTATTTTTTTCCAACGAAGAGATTTGCTGCTGCTGGTAAAATACAAATTATATGTACAAAGGATAAAAGTCTCACTTTAATTATTATCATATTATGCTAAATCTAAAATTCAAGGTTCTGAATATATCACAAAGACCAAAAATTGTTGTTGCTGCTGTTATTGTTTTGTTGCTGATATTTGCAATATTTGTTACTGCCATGTCTGCTATTGTTTTATTGACGAGTTTTTTTGTTTTTTGTTTCAGTCATGTCGATAATGCATACTGCGATATAAAGTTTTCAATTGGTTGAGCGCCGACAACAAATACGTCTTGATTGATGTAAAGAAAAAATCCTTCATTTGTTGCGATTAAATAGTTGTCCTTAATGTAAAAGCTTCTTTATAGAATATAAGGTACTTCAAGTGTTACCTGATGGGCGAGTTCGTGAGATACCACAACAGCAACACGTTGTTTGTTGCTGGCTGAGTTGACTCTACTGTCGTAGAGGAGAGCAGTTTCACGGTATATGATGAGACCCCAGTTCTCCATGGCTCCTGCTGCAAAGTCAGGCACGGCAATCATGTCTGAGGGAAGAAGATGAGACCGAACGAAAGGAGGCAAATTTAAACCAATAAAACGAAGACATACAGGTAGAGAGAGATAGGGGTCGTCAGAGAAAGAATATACCAAATTTCAAGTGGGTTTGGCCTTGTTATTCGTTTATATTAAGTTTTATTAGGCTATGTTACAGGAACGATGCATGCATTTGAAACTGATAACTTCTTCTTCTTCTCCTCCTTCTCCTTCTCCTTCTCCTTCTCCTTCTCCTTCTCCTCCTTCTTCTTCTTCTTCTTCTTCTTCTTCTTCTTCTTCTTCTTCTTCTTCTTCTTCTTCTTCTTCTTCTTCTTCTTCTTCTTCTTCTTCTTCTTCTTCTTCTTCTTCTTCTTCTTCTTCTTCTTCTTCTTCTTCTTCTTCTTCTTCTTCTTCTTCTTCTTCTTCTTTTTTTTCTCCTTCTTCTTCTTATTCTTCCCACACAAGATAAAGACACCAAAAACTTTAATTTGAATGATTGGTAGAGATAAGTATCCTCCAATCAATTAAAATACCATCATACCTTGTTTTGAAAGAGGAAAAGGCGTATCGAAGTATTCTTCAAAGTACGTTGTGATATTAGCTCCGATATCCAAAGCGTATTTCGTCGAGTTTACTGCCTCTGGTCGTGACCACACACGGAACTGAAGTGTAAAAAACGCAAAAATGACCCTCCATTTTCATTTAAGACTATAAAATCTAAATAAAATCGACTATCAGCAAGTGTTGCATAAGATGATAGTCCGATTTTAAATGTTGTATGTATTTGAAAAAAAAAACCAACAGAATCTTTCAATTCAAACTTTACCAATATTAATCACTAACCAGCATAAAAAATTGATGATAATGATCCAAAGGAGATATTAAACAAACATATGGGTACCGAAACGTCAGGTGAATCTTTGACCGGGCAAATTTTTGTTGGTCAATAGTTGGGTATTTTTCTTTTACACACTGAATGGATATTAAAGTTCTTTTCATTGCAGAATTGCCGTCATGTTCGGTAAAAATCTAGCACTTTTTGCCCAACATTTTTAGAGTGCGTGCTTATCAAATGAATGATCTGACTGTGTTGATTTTCTAGAAATAAATCTATTTTATTGGTGTGTGTGGGTGTGTGTGTGTGTGTGTGTGTGTGTGTGTGTGTGTGTGTGTGTGTGCGTGTGTGTGTGTGTGTGTGTGTGTGTGTGTGTGTGTGTGTGTGTGTGTGTGGGATGGGAACTACTTGCCCGAACTCCATTTTCGGTGTACTTCTCCGTGTAGTCGAAGTAGCCGACGACGAAGGCAAGAAGGTAGGTCGGCATCTTGGGCGTTGCCCTGTAACTGGTAATTTTCCAATTAGCATTATTACCCTCCCGTTCGCCTTCCTCAATGCCGTTGGAGAGGGCGACCATGTCATCACGATGCTCGATCTCGGTGTAGAAGATGGCTCGGAGGTCGGGCTCGTCGAAGCACGGCAGGGCGCGGCGAGCGTCGGTGGGCTGCATCTGAGTAGTGGCGAGCCATCTGAGAGGGACGTAGAGAGTGTCGAAGAAGATAGAGAGAGGGGGGGGGGGGGGGGGGGGGGAGAGAAAGAGTGTAGAAAGGAAATATAAAGAGAGAGAGCGCGGGAGGGAGAGAGGTGAAAGAAAAATGAAGAGAGAGAGAGAGAGAGAAAATGAGAATCTAGCCGGCACAAAACCCAAACTGGCATCTAGCATACCTCAAGTGCACGTAGAGTACAAAACTGAAATATGCCCTCTACCGTCATGTGCACCCGGCAGCAATTTTAGCCCTCATAAGGCATCTGAAAATGCATAAGATAACCTTTTTCTTTCTCTTTCGTCAAAAGAGATTTTTCAGACATGTATCATCCCCTGCTCCTCCCCCTCCCCCCCCTCCCCCCCCCCCCCCCCCTCCCCCCAGCCAGAAAATCCTAGACCCGCCACTTGGACATGCTATAGTGATCAATTCACACTATACGACTAACAAATAGTTTTACGGCCTATGGCTAACTAACCTTTATCCTGATTCCCATTATCTGCACACAGGTATAAATATTCTTATCTGTATATTTACGCCTTGAGTAATGCCCGAAGAGACGAAGCTAAGAATTTATATTTGATCAATGATAACATTAAGAAGTTTAATACGTCACGTGAACTGTGCTTAAAGTAATCGGTGCTTTATGCTCGCTTTGGTAGAAGAAAATGGTTTGATAATTCTCGACAACTTTGAAAATATTGTAGCGAGATTAAAAAATATTGAAATGAAGACCTCTCCCATTTCGAAATGAAAATTACAGTGACAGAGCAACCGAAGAATGGAATGTAGCAGTAGTATATTTCAAAGACATTACATCATATAAACTTCGGTAATTAAATTCACATGGCTACTAATCTTGTAACAGTGCGTACTCGCTCGAGCTCTGTTTTATTTAAATTATAGCACTTTGTAATGTTCCTATAGGGCGTACGTAGACCATCGAACTCCAACGTGTTCGAGTTCGTTGATGTTGAAATGGCTTAAGTTCTGCCAAGACTATGCGTATAAACATTTATAGGTGCAAGCTCGGTTGAAAAAAAAAAAAAATTGGCAAGTCCAAGAAAATTTTCCAAATGAACAAATGAAATTTTTTAAAAATTACATATATATTTACCCGGTGACTGTATCTAATTGTTAGGACTTAAGGACTGCCGTATATCCATTAATAAATTATATTTCGACGTCATTTGGAGAGTAGAACTATTGTTCCCATGTTCTCAATTACGTATTATGGAACATAAGCAATACTCTTTCAAGAGTACTGTTATGGTCTGAAATTTAGCTGCAGTAGAAGAAATAGAAACGGGATACTGTTTGAATATTCTGAAGAATGAAGATAGACTAACTTGGTAACGCCTCCTTCCGTGTAACTACTGCGGTAGAATCCAGCGAGGCCGTCCCACAGCTCACCGAGGTATTCGATCTCCAGTACGTAACCCGTTCCCGCCTCGAGCATCGTGTCGACATGGAAATGGACGAAGTCGTATTCGTCTGTGTAATCGACTTGTGTGACAACGATGACCTGACCATTCTTGGACTCGAGTGTGTAATTACTGATGGTGATGTTTTTACGGTGTAGGGTGATGACATTGGTGGCCATCTCACACTCCATTACAATCTTGACTTTGCCGTCAAAAGTGAATATTCGGTCGTTTGTACCTGCCCGAAGGTCCTGGATGAAAAAAGATTTGAAAAAGCACTTTTATGATTCACCAAAAGGAAGAAATCTTTTAAATCATGGTTTGGTTAGAATTGGAATCAAATCATTATGGTCAAAAGTAAATCTCCTATCGTCTGTATCTGCCCGAAGGTCCTGGATTATTACAAGAATGAAGAAGGATTTGAAAAGCACTTTTAAAACTGATCGAAAGGGGGGGGGGAAATCTTTCAAATCATGGTTGGATTCGAATAGGAATCTTTCAAATTTATGATCGAAAGTGAATGCATTTGCCCGAAGGTCATGGATAATCAAAGGCAAGAAGAGGGATTTTTAAAAACTTATCGAAAGGAAAGAGTCTTTCAAATCATGGTAGGAATTCAATTTTTCGTTCATAATTATGGAAGGAATTTTCAATTCCGAAAGAAACGACATAAATAAATAGATAAGTGAATAAATAAATAAATGAGGATTAAGAAAAGAACAAACTAGATCATAAATGACCCCAAACCCGTTGTTGCACCGTAACCAATCATCTCTGTATTACCTCTATCGTACACTTGTTTCTTCAGTAAAGGGTATTCTTTTCCTATAGATCCTCCCCACATCATACGATACATATCTCTTTATCTCCATTGATATCATCATCAGCCCCAAATATTCACGTACAATGCTTTCTCTTTTTATCTCCTTTTCAACATATCATTTCCATTGATACCACTTTCATCCCAAAATATGATAATGATGCTTTCTCGTTTCTTTTCTTTTCGAACTAAAAGTGAGTCTATTTTCATTGATGCAACCTGCTATCATCCCAAAACACAGTGATGATACTTTTTCGTTTTAAATCAATATCTTAAAGTGTACCAATCACCTAAAAAAAATAATTTGTGTACAGCTAGAACGTATCAAACTAACCTCAAACCTCTTTACCTGGCATAGTAAGGGTTAATGGTTAAGGAGTATGAAGAAAATTAAGGAAAACTTAAAACCCCCTCGCGCGGAACCCAACTCCGAGTTCGGTTCCGCGCGGGCCTGCTATATCGTATATTGGGAGTGTATTTCAACTTGCAATATCTCTTTATAGAATCAACATTTGAAGTTAATATTTTGAATATAGTATATCGACGTAGAACCCCTAACATGCAAAGCTAAATATCTTATGGTGATTGGTACACTTTAAGTCACTGGCAAACGGTTTTAAAAAATCAATCAATTATCACTAATATCATTTCAACATTTAGAAATTAATCATTTTTGTTACCTCTTCATACAGGTACGGTTTGAGGTATAATTGGTAGTTTTCTGGGATGAGATTGCGCGGGAGACGACCGTCCCACTCGCCATCTGTAGGCGTAGGTGCCATAGCCGTCGTCATCCGTGGCTCCGTAGCGGGGGGTTCCGTTTTTGGTTTTTCAGTCGCAGGCTTCTCCGTCATATGCGGCTCTGTGGGTTTCACCTGAATAATGATTGATTGAGGTTTATAGAATTGATACGGCTTGTTGAGCAATATTACATCGAGGTTATAAGCTGATATATATATATATATATATATATATATATATATATATATATATATATATTGAAATGACAGATAAGATACATCATATGAAATACATGAGATAATATGATGTAAGAGGAATTTAAAACACAGCAATATCAAACTTTTCATAGAACTCATATATGAAATAATGATATTAGCATGAAAGAAGATTATCATATTGAAATCGTACACTCGTATCACAGTATTGCGCTTGTTCTCAAAATTAATTTGACATACAATACTGAAGAGATTTGTATAATGTGAGACGGTTCTTTAAACTGTCAATGAAAAGAGGGGTAATAAGGGTTTATACACACATTATGTAATGGTGCCAGAGTATTTCCTCAATCTTTCATCGTTCAAAGTTTCATTGTTACTGTTACTAATTGTTACTTCATCACATACTGTAAATAAGGTATTATACTCATTCGGGTTGGTATGTAATGCAAATGACATTTGACAAGTTTATATTGTGTAATTAAGACAGATTGATATACATGGGCAATCCCAAGCTGTTTTGCCCCACACGTTACCGACCACATCTGATGTTTTAGTATATCTGGTCATGGTGTAAAGTTGAGAGTCCTGGTAGAGCTTTAGATCAGACAAAATATGAAGTGAAATGAGACATTTGATGTCAATTTATAATTATGTTCAGAACTCGACAACAGTAGTTGGTTCTTTTATAGCGCACATGTCTGTCAGACTTGACACTCCTGGCGCTCCATAATAATTACCCTGGCTTTAGCATAGCTGCTCCAACGGCGCTCTAGCATTTCAAGGAATTAAGTCCTGCCAGGTACCCATTTACCTCAACTGGGTCGAGTGTGGCGATTGTAGATTAATGTCTTGCCAAAAGACACTAGTGCTGCGCTTGGGATTCGAACCCCGTACCTTGTGGACAGCAACACCTCTACTTGGTTACGTATAGGACACCAAATGACCGAATACATCTACCTTGGACATGCCCATATTCATAATGCTTGAGGCATGCTACAAATGTTGTATTTCATTGAAGTATCATCATAACATCAAGAAATAAGATTGATATGATTAATATTAAGAACCTGTGGTTCTGTCCTCCCCCCCGACGGCTCGGTGGGCAGCGGCTCGCAGGTGCGGTCGGGAAGGTAGAAGCACATGCATCCGACACCAGCGATCAGGCCGGCTGCCACAATACCGAGGAAGACAAGTTGGCCGGTCGTACAGTAGTACCCGTCCGACTTCTTGTGCATCGACTCCTCGTCGATCTCAAACTTGCCGTCAACCGTCATGCTGTTCTCCGTGGGTTGCGTTGCTGAACCAGCTGTATAAACAGAAAGAAAGAGGTAGAAAAAATGGGGAATTAGGAAATTAAAGATAACGATAAGTCCTGGTAAACAGCTGATATAATGTAAACGCGTTTCAGGAGAAATTTTGAGGAAGCCTAGCTGCTGTCTCAACCGTTATTTTGAGTAAAGTGGGCAATTTGGACCAATAAAAACGAAAACTTGCTGAAAATCACATGCCCTACACTGTAAAAAGTTTGCTTAGTTTCTAAACACTTTTCTGTGACAGATTTTTAAAAATGCGACGCGTTTATATATTGTACGGGTTTAAGAGCTAAGTTAAGAGCTATACACATACTGTGCTTATTTTCATCACGCATTACGTGTTTATTAGATATACATGTTTACCTTTTAAATGGTGCTAATGTATAGGCTAAACACCAAATGTCTACACCATAATCATTTGGTGTTTACACCATAATCACACACACTGTTGAGTATTTAAACTTACACTAACCTAATTTTAAACTTCAACCCTGCACCAAACACTGTACCTAACCCTGCACCAAACACTGTACCTAACCCTGACCCTAAAACTAACATAAAACCCAATAGCAACCCTGACCTTAACCCTATATCTTTGACGAAATAACGCCCGGAATGATTATGTCGGAGTACCGTCCCATTGATCGCCACTAAAGGTCTGGTCACGTTTGTCCGATAACAGTTACGTTCACACGATGGGAGCTAAACTTTAAGTTTCGCTTGTAGTTATCTGATAGTTTCAGCCCGCCTGAACGGACTCGTGGTTTCGAAACTTTAAGTTTACTTGTAGTTCTAGAACCACAAGCTAGCTTGTGGTTGTGGTCCTCCGTCGGAGTTTCGCACCATTTGAACGGAATAAACTTTAAGTTTCGCAGGCTTGTGGTTTAGGATGACCTTGCTTTTCATGTTAAATTTCCGGGTCATACCCTTCGCACACATTATGAACACAGGATCTGTATGTGTATTTTACACACAATCGGTAGTATCTACTTCCTGGGTCAACCACGACGATCGCTCGGCTTGTAGTTACAGCTCGTTGTTTCAGGCTCGCATGAGGTTAGGGAGTCGTGGTTTCGTTAACTTAAAGTTTCGCTAACTTAAGATTTCGAAACCACAAGTCCCGTATGAACGTAGCTAACAATAACGGTAACGAGAGTTTACATTAATCCTAGAGGTAACGGACACAAGCACACTCACGCATGCTCACCATTATAAGAGGGTGTACCTTTGATTTAACTTGTCTTTCTTTGCTCATGTCAATTATGTTTAGTGTTCCACAATATTTGGTAAGTTAACTTATTTGACACAAATTACCAAAATCGTGGACTTGCCCTGTTTCATTGGTATTTTTATAAATTTCGTTCGAATGTGTAAAAATCTAATACCTTTACGTGATAATACAGTATTTTCAACATTAATGTGATAAATGATGGCACAAAATGTTCCTTGATATATATTAAAAATTTAAAAAAAAAAAAAAAAGGTTTAAAGCATCCGATGATACCACTAACGCCTTCTCCATTTTTTTCGAAATTAAATGATTTGCTTTTTGAAATAAGACCAGTCTACAGATCATCCCAAAACTATGTATCATTTTCTAGCTAACGGTTTAGTGGGTCAGAGGTATATAACAAGGGATGAGTTAATATTTACCACAAAACATTATCTCAACGAGAAGATTAGGCCTACTCGCACATTTGCATTCAAAATCACTGACTTTTAAGTGTCAATTCCTGTGACCTTTACAAAATACTGTGCATGGACTTTGAACCCCACTTGCTACGTATAAAAATCATCTTTTTGGAAGTTTAAGAAAGAAACAAAAAACGCTCGATCGGCACTCGTTGCAAATGAAATTGTGGCACAAGGCGTATCTTTCAACACATTTGCACTGTCCCGAAAATACAGTGACATTCTAAAAAGAATAAAGAAAAAGCATAAATGTGGATGTCGTTGTTTTACGGCGCTTGTCAATTACAACCATGATTACTGAAGATAGGTTTTCCCGGTCAAATTCGCAAAATTAGCTTTCAAATTCATTTTCAAACGCTCGTATGCAAGCAATCTGCGAGTCCGATTTATTCCTTTGTTTCATATTAGTTTTCAGTCCTTCAAATCCATTTTCCAGCGTCCAAAAATGTGCTTCAAGCATCCAAATTACTTTATTGTCGTTCAATCTACAGAGACCAAAGCGTTATTCAAATTCATTTATGACGACTCGGGTGCGGATTCTTGCTCGAGTTTTACTTTCCTTTTCATTAATAGGCAGTCAAGTTAGCAGTATGTTTATTAATTTTCAGACGGGTAAAAGAAGTGCAAAAATAGCCGGGCTTTGCCTTCTTTATGAATCTAATTTATTCGTCATTTACACTTTCTCATATTGTCAAAATTCATCTAATCACATGGTCTACCCTTAACTTTTCGTACTGAATCGTTTCAGAAGTGTACAGCGTATTAAAAGTAGGCTTTCACATCATCTTGTCTGCTTTAAAAAAATTTATTCTAGTCTTATTTTTTTAAGATGACCATTCACTTTGTTATTTCTTCTTTATTTTTCATAATCTCAGCCCCCCCCCCCCCCATAGGAAGGGTTCTCACGAGGCTCGAGCAACCCCACGTCATAGTCAGAAATCGTTCCGCGGCGCTTGCATTTGTTAGTCCACTTTGCATTCTGTTCGATGATTTTAACTTATTGTAGAATATATATCATTTTTCATCTTTATCACTTATTCCTGATCTATGACATTACAAGAACACGACTTTACATATTGTTTCTAAATTTTAAATATGTAAAAAAAAAAAAAAAATTTAAATGAAAATTCGAAGGGAAGGAATGCATTATTAAATCCATTGCTGAAATCGCGAACATGCTTGTCTATATAATATTGATGAACTCGAATTCCAATGTTCGCGATCCCAAGCTCCCGTGAATCTGAATGCTCTTTGGGTAAAATTCTCATTTGAATGCTCATTCTTTCAAAATGCATGATAAAAGTAGGCGATCGCTTACCCTAAAAACCAAATGGAATCCTCATTTTAGGCAACTGAATGTTGATCTTGACAAGGATTCAGAATTCACATGAAAAGTGAGCGACTGTACATCAATTTGGATGCTGTTTTTATGAATTTGACCGGGGAAAACCTATATTAACGCCGAAGGAAATTTTACGAAAATCCCAAATACTAGCCTTGCTTCAGGTCGATAATGAGTTTTCCCCTCTATAATGGCATTTATTGCACTGATTCTCGAGCGTGAAGACTAACAAGAGCTTAAAAAAAAACTCTACTATATCATGAGACTGATGAGAGGAAAGGAACACGTCTATACATCCTTCCAATTTCAGGCTCAATCTCACACATTGTCCATGCGAGGGAGAAATCTCTCTAAGCCTTAGCGTTAGACTATATAGCTACTGGATCATTTGGGCTTGTCTTTAACCTTTGAAACGACTAAGTTCAAATGCTGGGTCAATCGCCAAGGGAAAATAAGCAAAATTGATCCCATTTCAGTCTTCTAGATTACACTTTAAGAAAACAAAGTTTAGCCATTTTGACCGGAACACATATATGTTTTTCATCCCATCTTTATTATAACCTCTAAAGTATACTGTTTATGATGTTTACTTCGCAATAGACCGATCTTCAAATCGAACGATCCAACTCATTGTGGGGCAGTGAAAAATTGATCAACATATATTTTTGTTAGCGAATGAAAGCATATACTGTAATTTCTGTTTATATTTGTCGGCACAATCACTTGGATTGCATCCCATCTCCTCATGAAATAAATATACGCCTAGATGCTATGACTATCAACTGAAGATGAAATAAATTCATTTCTACATAAAACATTAGACTCCACTCAGCGAAAGGGCTTGCTTTATTAAAAGCATATTCTGAGGTCGCTATTTTAAGAGATTGCATGACGGCTTTTTGGTATCCTCATGAAACTGCTGCCAAACGAATGCTGATATTATGAATCATGATCATATACAGGAATATTAACGACAAGGATTCGTATATGTTAAAAATGATAAAGCAATTTGTGTTAAAGTCGTGATACTTATATATGTGTGGCATCCTTCATCAAAACAATTTATCGGTCAGGTAGTCAGAGACCTTATCCCTCTCATTTTTTTTCTGTTTTGTTCTTTACTGTTCATCACCTTGACTTGCTCTTTAGCCCAAAGTGTCTTCTTTCGCTCCCCCTGCACCAGGAAAGAATCTGCTCCGACATTTTTGTTTCTATACCCTCGCTTGATACAATAAAACCACCCTCTGTCCCTCGTTATTTATTAATAATATTGTTCATGAACGGGTCATATTTTGCAAATTCCTACCGCTCGAGTCAATATTTGCTCTAGATCGAGACCATCCCATTGAGAACATCTGCCTTCGTTGCGCACTTCAAAAACTGAAGAAATGGTAGGAACAAAGTCCGAAAAAGGGACAAGATCAGGGTAGTAAATGCAAAAACTAAAGTTTGCCATTATCGGTCATATTTTTTAATATGATTATGCAGACATTTCATTTGTATCATATTTGTTTTTATAACAACAGAGTAATAATTGATGCAGATATCCCACATAATCATTTCTGGAGGCCTTGATTCGGGGTGAAATCAGTTCTTGTCAAGGGTATTTTTTCCACCTTTGAATTCAAATCAATTATGCAACCAGTCTCGTACCTTTTGACAAAACGCAGGTTAAAAAATGTGTAAGCGGACTTCAGCTATAAATGTTAGTTTAAATGTAAATCGCGAAAACAAAAGTTAATGATTACCACAAATTATAGGACTGTTTATCAGTGTTGGGTACCTCGAGATCGATCTTGATCTCGAAACCAGTCTCGAGATCGGCATCAGTAACCTCGGTCTTGTTCTTGATCTCGAAGAGGTTGGTCTTGATCTTGATCTCGGAGCTTCTGTTCTCGGAACTTTCGCTCGAGATCGCTCGAGATCAACATTGTTATTACGTAAATTATCAAACGAAAAAGCTTTTAAAATCGTTCACCAATCGCCGAAAACACGACTCAGTGTTGGGTACCTCGAGATCGATCTTGATCTCGAGACCAGTCTCGAGATCGGCATCAGTAACCTCGATCTTGATCTTGATCTCGGACATATCTGATCTTGATCTCAGATGTTCTGATCTCGATTTTGAGCTGCGGATCTTGATCTTGATCTGGATCTCGTACTGTCTGATCTTGATCTTGATCTTGATCTTGGACCCTCTGGTCTTGGACCCAACACTACTGTTTATAGAGTATAAAGGTATTATGATCTATACACGATGCAACAGGCTTTAAGTGCAAAATATATGTGGATGAATCGGAATGGTTTACCACAAAAGTACGCAATTGACATGGGTTGTTACAATCTGTATTAAAATCAATGTGAACAGTTCAGGAGTTGCAAATACGTTGGAAGTATACAGGGAGTCAGGAGCCATATTGTCAACCTTGGGAGCGTTTCATCAAGCATTTTGTCAGTGATTTTTACTGTTATAACTGTTATAAGCTACTGAAATTCTTGCATCTGATTGGCTGAGAGCAAATCTGTCAGTAAAAATCACTGACAAGACATTTGATGAAACGCTCCCCTGCTTTCAACATTGTTGGCACGAACTCTATTCAGTGTGTCTTAGGATTTGCATAATGGGCAGCCTACAATATAATTGCAAAACTCTTGGTGGAAAAAAATATTGGATATTAATGATATAATAGTCTCAGAAGCGTTCTCTAATATAATCCCTAGCTGATCACCGCACAAATCAACAAAATTGTCAGTTTGATATTTCTGTTAGTAATCTTGCTGATGACGAAATATCTTAATTCAACAAGTTCAAGTACTTGACCGTGTATACGATCTCGATTATGATATCAGTCCATGATGACTAAGTCTAATTAGCTGTTAAAAGTGGGAAGTTGTATTCTGTATCTTGGACTTGAAGTGGTATAGATATGTGAAGAAAAAATAACTTGAGAGGCAAGGGGAGATTAGATACAAATATCGAGAGTCTACAAGGACGTTAGTAGTGTAAAAAAAAAGGGGGGAGACGAAAGGATGAAAGAGATATGGTGTTAGACAGGAGATAAAATACTGAAAATGAAACAAGGGTTTTAACACAGAAAGGACCGAAACAGTTGGGTACCGGGTAATTGAAGATCTCATAATTAAACAATGAATAAATCGGAATAGAATAAAGAGTGAATAAAAGTGTACGGACGAAAGATGGGGTGAAAATGAAAGCTGGTATTGAGATAGAAAGAGGGAGAGAGAGAGAAAGAAAGACAGAAGACAGACAGGGAGACAGACATGGAGACAGACAGAAACAGAAAGAGGTGGATCGAACACATACACAGACAAGACATATTTTTCAAAAAAATCTTACCCTAAGGGGCTGATGTTACGGCATCAATGTCATATTAAGTTACTCTTCATACATGCATGAACATAAGTGCATCTCCCGGAAAACCATAGTAACATTAATCGCCCCCAGGGTGCCGACTTGTTTCAAGCACCTTGACAAATTACATTCGGAAGACGGTAGACTATCTTTTATATAACTCTATTCTGAAGTCGAGAGTCGTCTATTTGTTTTCCCCAGTAGCCATTATGGCGTCTGCGAGTCAGAGGGTACGTCAGTGAGGGCTGCGAATCGCACATTTATGGCTACACGAATTCGTTGCAAACTGTATATCCTACATCTCTCTCTCTCTCTCTCTCTCTCTCTCTCTCTGTGGAACAAAGCCTCTACCCCCCCCCCCCCTACAAAAAAATAAGAAAGAAACACACACGAGAAACAAGTCCTACAAAGTCATGCACTACAACAACAACAACAAAAAAGAAAACCGTCTTTGAAATTTCAATGAAAAAGTAGATTAATGTGAGAGTCAAATATTTGTTAAAAATTATATCATGCTTTATAGCATTAGTTTCACTTATCACACTTGGAGAGAAACTACAAATGAATCCAAAATTTGACGATGGGCGGTACAAGAAAGCAATGAACTGTTATATATCCCCATACGAAATTACATCGTTCAAGTTGCACTCAGGTTGATAACGTCAATTCTCAATTTAATATCAAGATATTATCATCAGACTATCAAAATTCGTTGCAAAATAGCTCCTTATTCAACAGTCGCAGCCCCTAAGTGCATTGCACTCATTTCCAGCACGATACATTCCCTTATTCTACTTAAAATTATGATTATCAGCGGTCCAATGTTCAAGAACATTTATTCTAACTCGCCCATACATTAGTGAATGAATCACGATGCAGATTATAATCATTAACTGATTTTTTTTTTTTTTTTAATAAAAAATTATGCGGTGTTTCTTAGTTATGGGTTCAAGTCTACGAATTGAGAGGGAGACCAAGTTTTGAAGATAGATTGACTACTAAAATAAGTATGATAAATATTGAAAAAGGTGAAGGTACTGTATATAATAATCATAATGATTACGATGCTCCATCGATCTTGTTAACTATATTATTCTAAGACGCGAAGGGGTATTGAAAGGAATAATCACGATCCACGAATGAATGAGAAAATACGAATATGAAAATATTGTACTTGACTTACAAATATTTCGTTGAATGTGAATAGAACAGCTAGGACTTGTTTTAAATGTCCCTATATAGATTCTAGAATCAGTGGAAGAGTACTCCAAAGAGTGGAGCTGATGCACTAAAAATTCTCACAGCATATCTTTTTACAGATGTCAAACTCATTGTAACTTGATTCTGAGCTCATTATGGTTATACCTTGAACTATGAGTAAGAACAATACATCTTGATAGAAATCATTCGCCATACTCAATGAAAATTATGATACATCAGTAGATTACAAATTATATCATTCATTTGAAGAAGAAAAAAATCGGAGTAAGACTTAATCCTCAACAGTGAAAATAATAAACTGATAATATAATTTAGTTCAGGATTTGCAACTTTGCTGCTAAATCGGACGCAATATCGTATCGGATAATGGATACAAATCTTTTCAATTTGAATATTGTGTGTATATATAACAGGGAGGGAGAAATAGGAGACGAAAAGAGAAATTGTTTCATGGCGTGCATATCACCTCTCAAATACCATATAGGATACGACAGGTCAGACAATTGCGACCAACATGGAGTTAGTCAAGTTCGTCACCCCATGCAGACGACACCGCAAGAGCTTACAAATAGTCACAGAGATATAGATATATGTAACTCAGTGGTGAAAGTACACTCTTAACAGCCACAATTTAACACAATTACATCCCTTATAAATCCTTTCTGCGGATCTTCCTTTGTAGAATACAGATTGGTGTATCCTATAAAAGGGTGTGATCGTTCAAGGATAAGGCCGTAGTACTGAAACAAACCGAAGTCATACCTCTCACAATTCAGACCAAACTCTGCCTGTGAATTCGTTGTAACTTCATATCGTTTCAGAACATCAAAGCAACATCTTCATACAGCTTCTTTCAACTTCCATGTAATCTATGCACAATTCTTCACAATACTCCCCTAGTTTTTTAAAAAAGAATAAATTACAGAAATATCATGTTCAACACTTACAAATAAAAAGATGCAGCTGGTTCCGATGACCCTACTGACCAGACTGACACAGTAGCGGACTGGTGATATAAGGGTGTTGCAACTCTTTGTATAATGTAACGTTAACCGCTGCTCCGTTTGTTTCGCTCTACGAATTTACTTTAGACCCGGTTTACACTCGTAGATGGAACAAGTTCTTTTCTCCATGAGTGTGAATAAGGAAAACCTTACCATATATACCAAGACCGTCAGGTCCTCGTGGCACGAAATGTAACAGCAGGTGGTGGAGAAGCAAAAGAATTTGGATTGGGGTAGGGGTGGTTATAAAATGATTTCCTTACAGGAAACAAAACAAAAATACTTACAATCATTATAATTTCCGTCCCTAGATTATAAATTTAGAATATGCGGAGAAAAATTGAGCGAACATCCAACTAGCAAAGTTATAAATTGGTCCTTAGATTTTGCCGACAACATTACGTTTTCATATAAGGGGCATTTTTCAATTAAAATTTCATTAGATTTTTAAAGGAAACTACGATTAGAGTGATGTAATCTTCCCCCTCTTGTAACCCTTCACCTTAGAGAATGTTGCTCCTAAGTAAAAAAAAAAAAAAAAGAAAAAGAAAAAAAGAAATGCCCATAGAGTACTGAATTCATCTTGTATGCCAATCTTTTTATAAGATCATGGTCAAAATCATGGTAAGCTTGTTAACAATAATGCATATTTTTTACAAGAAGTAGATGGTGTGTTTACACATGTACCACTCTACAAGAACGATCTGGTGCAATCTCGAGTCTTGCTGGATACCCCGGTGTGAAATAGGTCCTGTATCACCCAGCTCTTTTACTCTAATGGGCGTTGCATATATTTCGTCCAAGTCCAAAGGTAGCCAAGTGATGAGATAAGGAAATGGAGTCAAACAAAAATTGTGCAAGACTGAAAATATCTGTGGATGT
The DNA here is from genome assembly GCA_025618425.1 of Heliocidaris tuberculata. NCBI lineage: Eukaryota > Metazoa > Echinodermata > Echinoidea > Camarodonta > Echinometridae > Heliocidaris > Heliocidaris tuberculata. The sequence goes on from CM046832.1 coordinate 31,044,545, forward strand.
TATTACGATAAGGTAGATGGCAAAATCACACGGTTTAAGTCCAGTCATTACCATTCATTTGGCTGAGGCCATGTGACTCTGTGTGAGTTGATAGTGTATCAATCTGTAAACACCAATTTTTCCTATAATGACTAATAAATACTACCAAACAATGCCTTGTGCACGTCGTGCTGCTGTTACATATAATTTTGCTTTGAAAGTCTCATTTAGAAAGCATTAAAATAATAAACCTTATCGTCACGTTATAAGCATGCTACGCTTTTGTAATATTAATGGCTCTTCATTCGTAACATTATAAAATGACGTAACCCACCTTTAGTATTTGAGACAAACAAACAAACAAACTACCATTAAAAAGACAAACTAAAAATGAATAATCATATATACGATTGCCATGCAATTTGCAACGATTTTAATGGAAATATAGATTTAGACGGCTTACTTCGAACCACCGTGTGATCACGTTTACGTCACGTCGTCACGTTACACGACCTTTCGTGAATACTAAGCCCTAAATACATGAAGGGTATAAGGTGTAACATTTGTGAAATACCCCTCTCTTATTTTCGAAGTGTCAGGTCCAGTTTTCCCAACACTTTATTAAAGAATTATTGCAAGTATACGAGTACTCACGTCTCGAACCCGACACTTCGTCAATAAGAGGGGGTGGGGTATTTCACAAACGTTACACACTACCCTTCGTGAATTAAGGGCTTGGTATTTTTTTAAATTATATGTTTTATTGTTTCATAATCAAATAGAATCACAAAATTTACAAATAATTAGCAGTTATTGTAAAAAGGGGAAAAAAAGTGACAAGAACATTTCATAAAAAATTAAGGGCTTAGTATTCACGAAAGGTCGTGTAACGTGACGACGTGACGTGAACGTGATCACACGATGGTTCGAAGTAACCCCATGAACATGTGCATATTCAAATAAATTCGACCAGAACTTGATAAACTAAAATAAAATAGCGTCATGTATCTCAATTCCCGGAAAATTTTCTGTCCCAAAATACTCCAATCACATGTGCATTCATACAGGGCAATGAGAAATTGTCAAGCAGAAATGACTCTCCTCAACCCTGGGTGGGGTGTGGCGAATGGAAATTAATGCCTTGCTCATTTGTCCAGTGGCAGTTCGTTCTTTTAAAGGAATAATTCGCCATGACATTTGTTCAAATGACACATAGATGTAGGTCAGTTCTGTTTCTTTGTCCATTCTATAAATGTATTCGTATGGTGTAACACGATTCAGATGAGCAATGAGCGGGAAATCTTTGTCAGTTGCATTTTGTTTTTGTTTTTTAAATACTTTTGTGGGTTTGCTTAACAGAGGTTATTTAAGCAACTAACGAGTTCATTGAAACGTGTATTGATACTTGATATTGTTCAGTTTGCACTGTACGAAAGGAAGGTACAAAGTTCAACGCGATTTTGTTTGGTAAAGTATTTACACTAAAAGTCCGTATCGGTTCATGATAATCTTATCTCTTTGCCTTCTTCATACACCTGTTGATTTGAACATTATATCGATAGCGCATTCCTATAAAGATTGCAAAGCGGTTCCACAAATGTGTTATTTCGTTGTGAATTTATATCACAGGAGTAGTTTTCATTGCTCAGTGAATTCATATTCACTTGACCTTTTTTAGGTCTCCGGTATGGAGGAATCAAAATGTAATTGTATTCGGTTTATTCTATTAAGTTTTTGTTGAAGACGTTATAACATCTCGGTCACACCGCGGAAACATCTCCAAACCGACCGATATAACTTGGCCATCCGTAGTAATGTAATTTGTTTTCTCTGTCTGTTGTCGATCTTCTTGGTCTGCCTGGGGTATGACATAACAATATCATGTGGTTCAACAAAGCTGTGAATCTATAAAAACAAATGTTAATAACGAAGAAATGTGAGAGGGGAAAAAACACAAAAAACAAGGGCATGTCTCTAAACGGTTTCATCAAAATTGCGATTAGCTTTACTTATAGGTCTACTATACATTGTCAAACCCCCAAGTTGATAACCACTGTTCAAGAAGAAAAAAGGGGAGAGTTATACCACGGTTACGGAAATGCATAACAATATGAATATTTACAGAAAATAAATGAGATATGTCTTCTCTCACTTCCCTTATCCAAGACTGATATTCCAAGAAAAGAATGGTGATTAGGATATATGTCATCAAAACATAATGACAGGGTGCAACTTTTGCACCTGTTTTACCTCAACAAGAAGGCTTTAGGGGGCACTTTTGCTCTTTTCTGTAGGGTTTAAATAAAGGATATCTGATACGAGAATCTGATAGATCGGTTGCGATTTTGATGGATGTCATCAAGGTAGATGTAGGTGGAAATAGTGTAGATGTGTCGTAGTCGAGCGGTTTAAACACTTGACTGGAGATGCGAAGGTCGTGGGTTCGATCCCAGGCACGGCATTTTTGTCCTTGAGCAAGGCATTTTATCTACATTGCTCCTCTCCACCCAGGTAATAAATAGGAATGAGAAAGTCGCTGTGGTTTGTTTAGCACTGTGAGCATCTGCAAAAGGCGCCTGGCTGGAATGCTCCCAAGGGAGTGGAGAAGGTGCATACATTGTATGCAGGCAAGCCTGACTCCAATGACCGGAGTAATGATATATCCTAAAGCGCTTAGAGACATCGGAGATATATCAGGCGCTATATAAATCCAGATTATTATTATTGTTATTATCATTATTATTATCATCATCATTATTATTATTATTATTATTATTATTATCATTATTATGATTATTATTATTATCATCATTATTATCATTATCATTATTATTATTATCATTATTATCATTATCATTATTATTATTATTATTATCATCATCATTATTATTATTATTATTATTATCATTATTATTATCATTATTATTATTATTATTATTATTATTATTATTATCAGTATTATTATTATCAGTATTATTATTATTATCATTATTAATATTATTATTATTATTATTATTATCATTATTATTATTATTAATAATAATAATAATATTATTATTATTATTAATATTATTATTATTATTATTATTATCATTATTATTATTATTAATAATAATAATAATAATAATATTACAACCTATCAATGATATCAATGATAGTTGGTTGCCACAACTGAAACAAATGCACAACTTAGGAACGGACTGCACACAAGTCATGGTACACTCGCTATTGCATAGTACCTTAAGTATAGACACCGTGGACATAAGGAGGAAATGTTAAGATTCGCGCAGTATCAACATAGAAATGCTTGATGTAGGATAATATATCGATGTCATTTCATAATTATTTATAACATGCGGGAGGAAAAGGGGCTGGTTTATGGTTATAGCATGTATTTAGATCATACCACCGCACGGTACGTCTATTTACACAGCTATAGTTTCCATGTCTCCGGGTTGGGTTAAATAGTAACCGAGCGAGAATCACTAAGAATAAAATGAAACAATGTATTCAAAAAAGAGCTGCTAGAGAGAGAGAAAGAGAGAGAGAGAGAGAGAGAGAGAGAGAGAGAAGGGAGAGAAAGAGGCCATTCCGAACTTTGATCTCTCCAAATTGAACCAAATTTTAGGAGTAATTGGGAGGTCGACACCATACCGAGTTAGGTCAGTGTTACCATGCATGCATGTATATGGAAGGGAGGGGAGGAGATTGTAATATCATTCTTTAAAAAAAAAAAAAAAAAAAAAAACAGGATCTAAAGATCTGGGACGACGCCAAGAATTACAATTGAAGAAGGGAAAAGGAAAATCCAAATTCTTAAAGGAAATGCGGATAAATTCTATTTGCACGCCCTTATTAGTTTCCAGTTCGCCATGCACCCTCTTCTTTTAGTTCGGGAGGAGGAAAAAGAGTTTTGGAGTCAGTTTAAAGGACTTCGACATGTTCAACTGCCACTGATCAGTGGGTTCACGTGATGGAAATATACGGAGCACGGGGGAACATCTCCCCCCCCCCCCCCCTCCCGGCGAAAGAAGGGAAAAGAGTGAAAGAGGGGGGGGGAGGATGGGGGAATGCAACGTAAAAACAAATAATAAGATGATACGACCCCCTCCCAAAACCTCTCCTCGCTCGACGCGCCATCATATAAATGCCTCGTGCCCACCCCCTTAATAGCTGGACCTTCGCTACGCCACTCTACGGTGATATTATCAAGTTTAGAGTTAAGACAAAGTCACCGAACTTTGACCGTTTACGAGGCAATTCAAGTATATATATAGATTTGTACTGGGTTTTTAATGATTCAAATATTGGTAGAGATGACCAGTTCCTAGATAAACTCTGATAAAGTATCATATGTCTCTCCACAGTTTCTCTGTAATGAAACTTGCGAATTGTCTTGGAATGGTCTTTGAACACGATATGAAAAACTTGTGTTGAAATTGACAGCATATATTAACAGTATGTTATCTAACCATTTGTTCTTTTGCATTAAAATTAATATTTGTTCGTTTGTTTTTGTTTATTCAAGCATTAATTTCCTAAATATACATAATAGAAAGTAAACAAACGTTCATTATTATAATGAACTTTTGTGGATAGTCCACTATAATAGTGGACTATCCCTTGTAATGTTTTGATTTTTTTTTTCTCGAATCAATGCCTCCATCACCTGAAAGATATTGTCGTTAAAAACAGATATTATGCTGTAATGATACATTAGTATCAGCCCATGAGTAATAAAACACTTGTACTACCATTTACAAACTATATTTATGGCAAATTCGAAACGAGCGAAATTTGACCCCGGTGAATTTCAGGGTTACTGGGATGCGATCCAATATATATGTTTAGGGTATCATATTTATTTGATATATGTTTATATATTTGTGTATATGTGATTAAAAAATCATAAAAACCTGATATTTGTCATTATAAACTCTGGACCTGGAAGAATTGCGACTCTCCCACTAATATGTTTATGTCATTACTATGTCAAATAATCTTTTTCACACCATGTTGGATGTATTTTGTTATGTTTGCCTTTGTATATTGTATCCTACTTTTCTTGAACAAAGAATTTATATCAACGACAACTGAAATGTATGAATATGGAACAGGTTGAGGAGAGAAATTTGATATTCAAACAATGCCGATTAAGGATCATGACCATTATAGTAAAACTAGATATATTATCATGATTATGGTTACAGTCCTGGGCTCATTTTCTTAAAATCTTTTAAAAGCTAGGTGTCAACTAAGAACACAGGCTACAGTACGCAGTTAGTTGACAGGTCTAGGTCTATTCAGGCTTTATGAACTTCGACTAAGATCTCTAAATTAGTTTGTCAATCTCCCATTGTTAATCATTATCCATGAGTGCTCAGACCCTTGCACCATTTTTTGCTAGAAAAATAGTTTTAGAATTATTTGTTCGATATAAATTTATATTTTCATTTCATAAACATAAATCAGAAGTGTATTTTGTCCTGTCATTTGTCATGACAATGTCGTGTTAATTTATCTCACTTTAATATATTAAAGGATAACTATAAATAGATAGAAGTGGTTACAAACTTATATACATATATGCACAGTAGTCAAATACATGTATCGATTTAGAAATTATCGTCTCAGTTCTTGGGCTTGATAAGTACAACTATCAACATACAGAATAAGATCATTAAAGTGTGAATACATGTACACCCAAAATGAACTTTGAATTTCTCAAATCATCAACCATTACAGGGGCGGATCTAGCTTTTTTCCAAGGAGGGGGTTTGAGGGGCTGAGCTGGGTATTGCGAGGGAGCGTAGAGACCGAGCCCGAGCGAGCGAAGCGAGCGAGGGGGGAGGGTGTGGGAGGGGGGTATCCCCCCTCCCACAGTAGGGAGATTTTTCATTTTTAGGGTTGCTAGCTTGCGATTTTAAGCATACTTGCATGCTCTATTTTTTCTCTTTTTTGCCCAAATAAATGTTTACTTGGAAGCGAGCGAAGCGAGCGAGGGGGGAGGGTGTGGGAGGGGGGTATCCCCCCTCCTACAGTAGGGAGATTTTTCATTTTTAGGGTTGCTAGCTTGCGATTTTAAGCATACTTGCATGCTCTATTTTTTCTCTTTTTTGCCCAAATAAATGTTTACTTGGCAGCCCAAGGGGGGGGGGGGTTAAACCCCCTAAACCCCCCCCCCCCGTAGATCCGCCACTGCATTACAAAGATTCGACTTGTCTTCTAAGTTACATTTAAAAACAATTTGTCATTTAATGAACAAAATTTTACTGATCATCATCATTACTGATCAAATATGTGTTCTTTACTTCATACCAATCTGTACCATTATTTGTTAACGATTTCTTGAGCTATATCATCCCCTTCATTAGAAGTGCAGAGGACTTGAGTAAAGTAAATAAATTAGCTAAATTATCTCGTACTGTTATCTGTAAATTAGCTGACAACAGGTTGGGGTTATTCTGTGATAGCACGATTTATAATGTAGACACAGCAAATATTATTCATATCTTTACATATAATGACGCAGCAAGAATGTATATTTTAGCATGGCTTTAGGAAGTGATATCATGCGGTATATCGTCTACTTCTTTCCTTTCTTCCGTCATTTTCATCTCCCCAAGCTATCCTCCTCTTATTCGTTCTTACGCTGCTATTCTTCTTCGTCTGTGGGGTTTATTATTTTTTTCTGCCTTTTCTTCACCTACCAGAAATAGAATGCCATTGTCATCTGAACGTTGCATTCATTCGGACAATTTTCATTTTATCCTCTCAAATCCATTCTTTCCCTCAATCGCTAACTGAACGTGAATATAAAGGTATATGTCACTATAATGTCAGTTTTAGCTTTTAGATTACTATGAATTCACTTCGCTACAGATTGTTATTAAATTTTAGGAATGAAATTATTTTTAAAGTCAATTTAAAAAGTTGTTTCTACAAGAAAATAAAGAAAGGAAAATTTTTGAAGCCAGAGTTGGAAAACACATTTAGAAATAGATATTGCTTTGCACACACAACTGAAAACGTCCTCCCCTATACCCACCCCACCCCACCCCAACTTTTCCCCTTAAAAAAATAGAAATAAAATTGCTAGGAGGCTGGACTTAGATATCTTATCCAGTTTTTGTTTCCTAATTGTGCCTATCAAATAACTTTGGGATATGCGGAAACTGATCTGTCTATTTAGATTGAGGGCGCCATTTGTATTCAATCTGCGTGACAGAAATATCATTTCATTTACTGACTTCCAAGCAGTTACATATTTTTTAATTTATTAAATGGATTGAATTTATTTGCGGATCCAGGGGCATAATTATGTACCTTCGTCCCCGGAAAAAATCAGTCTGGCACAATTCACATTCAAGTAGGAGACGAATGCCCACCCCTAATACCCCGGCATTCATTTTAGTCCTAAAATATATCGGTACAATAGGTAAATCCTAAACATGCTTAAATATATCATTTTGGAAATGTAAAGAGGGCAGTCCGCTTTCAAATTTCAGTTTGAATAATAACATTTTATAAAAATGCCTAAATGAATAAAATATAAACCATCACAGATAACATATGGTATTTTCATCCAAAGCACGTTCGTCCATGAATGTAATGTGAATAACATACTTCATAGGCTACATTGCTCTAGGGAATATACGTGAAATCGAGAGAATGATAACAATATAATAATCTTGCAAAGTTGCAGTCTTTTCTTTTCCATCTACTTTCATCTATTTTCTCCATTAATTTTTTTTTGTTTTTGTTTTTTTGTTTTTGCTTCACAAACTTGTGGAACCAGTAGCGCCGGGATGCCACACTTCCCATCTTTGAGCTACTTTTATGTCTATTTTCTCTAATTCTTCTTTTATAAGAGTTCAAATCAGGGGCGTAGCTAATCACGGGGGATTTGATGTGTCACATTCCCTTCTTCTCCCTTTCAAAATTTTCTGTCGGCGATATTTTCTTTTGTTTCCTTGTTAGAAATATTTAACTAATCCTGTCCTAAAGATTAGTTTAACATTCCGCCCCCCCCCCCCTCTAAAACATGTTCGACCGACGTCCCTGGTTCAAACCGTTAACACCCCCATCACCGACTACCCTCGTCTATCGATGGTCATTGTATCGAGATTTTCTTAGAAACGGCGTTGTTATGGACTCAACATGGTATGATGTAATCATTTAGTATTCAGGGCCTTTCTTGGTGCTTTCTTCCGCAGAACTCGTTCAAGTATTCCTTGAACTTTGTCACAACCCGTTTTGCTGCATGTTAAAATAGATCAGGGGCGGATCCAGGATTTCGTATAAGGCGGGGGGGGGGGCACACAAATGCAGGATTGTCAACTTTGGGAAACTGCTTGGAGGGAGACCAATATTTTTTTGGTCTCGCCAGCCCTCCAAAAGTGGCTCAGTGTGGGGGGGGGGGGTTATGGGTCCAGTTCCCCTCCATAATTCTCTGACAAGCAAAAAAAAAAAAAAAGGTTTTCTGGTCGAAAAGGGGGGGGGGCACAATCGCAAATAGGGGGCACAATGCATTGTTTTCCCTCAAAAGGGGGGGGGGCACGGGCCGGGATTGCCCCCCCCCCCTAAATCCGCCACTGAAATAGACTTATACCTTACACAAGTCACCCAAACATTCGCCTACGTTATGGCAAAATAGCAGTAACTGTGAAATGACATAAAGGAAAAAAAAAGCCGATGGTCTCTTCCTGGATTGAAACATACGGCACGCAAAAGTCATGGTCGTATCAATGATATCTATTCTGGTGAAGAAAGACCTTAACTTTTTACTCAAAACTTTTATTTTCAATATTTTAGAATTTTTGCATCTATTTCATCTATTTCATCGTACATCACGAAACGGAAAAAACAGGTCCGTTCAAACGGTTTCAAATTTTCACTTTTCTATATTGAGATAAAGGAATGGACAGGTCCTGCACTATCAGTATGTGGAAAGAAGCCAGCTCAGGTTTTGTTGTTGCAATAGAAAGGGAAAGAATTTAACGGGAGAGGAGGAAGAGAACGTGAAAAAGATGATGAAAGTTTACTCCGCCCGGTCGCTCTACTCCATCGCATTTCATCCACCCCGTAATACACCACCAAACCGACTCCACACCGACTCCAAAACCGACCGATTCTTGGCAAATGGGTGCAATGGAATTTTTGTCCGGTTTGTTGTTGGTCGGGGGGGGGGGGGTGTTTCATCAAGTGTCTTGTCGGTGATTTTTACCGACAAATTTGCTCTCAGCCAATCAGATGAAAGGATTTCAGTAGCTTATAACAGTTATTGCAACTTGTCATTGATGACAAGTTTTATGAAAAGAAAGCGTTTCTCCTGATCTTCTAATGTATTGCCCTAGAGTTATTCACGTGAGGGTCTACCAACAACAACAAAAAAATTTAATCGCTTTTCCGCAGTTCAGCAATTTGTTGAAGTTTAGTTCTCAGGTCGAACAAATTTGGAGTGGACAACCCCCCCCCCCCCCCCCCTCTTCAGCATGCTAGTAAAGATTGTATTCTAAAACAAATCCATGATTTGTTAATAAGAAGAATAATAACAAAATTTTCAAATAAGCCCCCCCAAAAAAAAAAAAAAAAAAACAACAACAACAACAAAACAACCAAAAAACAAAAAACACACACACAAAAAAACGTCAGTACAATTTTGAGAACAAAAATGGAGTTGCCACAACCCAACCTTCCCCTCAAGCGAGCCCCTTGGTGCTTCCCCCACAATTATTTCATTTCTCAGATTTCCAAAAATCTATCGATAAGGATTTGTGAAACACATCACTTTCTGACTGTCGACTATCGAAGTATATAATTCGTTTCCTTCACGGTTTACTATTTGTAAAATAATATACAAGGATATTACATTTGGCACATACGTCTTTGATTGTATTTTGCAGCGAATGTCTGCGTAGTGGTTGGGAACATGTTGGCTCAGTTTTAAGGATTGTATTGATTTGGTGACAATCGTTACGTATCTCCATCTTACAATTAAGAACTCACAATGCTGCTGTTATACTAATAATTATGCAACGTGTTTTGAAAAACAATTGATAAAGCTACACACATTCTACGATCTTATAGAACTAATCCAACGTCGGGCTTTTAAGACATTCTAATGAGACAAGCGAAATATCTTTATCACATGCCCAACAGGAAGTTTGACTTTGGAGAGTAAAACCAGGAGTGATCCTGTGATCACCATCGAAAATGATTTTGAAATTAAATCATCAAAATGAAATTACGTAGAATTATTTTCATACTTTATCACTAAAGTCGAAACAAATGTTTTAATTATGGTTATGAAATTAACTGCAAATTAACAAACTTCTGTCCCTCTCTTACAAATGAAGTGAGAAAGAATAACAACTACACACATTATGCACCAATTAGGAAGTGAATACGATCCCTCATCATGCTCTGTATCGGTAATCTCCAAAACGAATACGATAAACGCATGACCCTTGAACATGAGATTCCGTACAAAATATTTGCCTGAATATCAGTAAATCATTAGATTACATGTCTTAAACAATGTATTAATCTGTGAATGTTTGGGTATCCATTTTCTGATTACCAAGGTCTTTGCCTGAGCTTCGAATCTGGTTTTTGCTTGATCCGTGTAAACCCTTGAACATATGCTTAGAATATTATTGACTCTATTAAAGATAATCTTATGAAAATAGAGTAAATATATAAGCTACATGAAGGACATTATACTGTACTGGGGGCGGGAGGGGGGGGGGGGGCTTCTAGAGTGTCCTAAGTTTTGTACTAACGATATTTCGATCTTACGCAAATCGTGATGTCAATCATAAACCAGGCTGGGTTTGACTGTGCTGAGTAACATTTTCTTGCTCAGTCGCTGTGCTCTCTCCCATACTGTAGGTTAGTAAAGGGGTCGCTATTGGATTAAGATGCATTTTTTATCAAAATGCAAAAGTCTGCAAATTCGAGAGGAATGCCCTCACATGCAATTCGTTCGCTACCTGTTGTGTGTATCCACCTCCCCCCCCCCCCCACCCCCTTGGCAAAACAAAATCGATGCCCCTATGCTTAACCTTTTTCAACTTTGTGCCACTTTCTCAACTCATCGCCACTTCTTTATTATATAGGTCAACAAGCAGCTGCTAAATCTATTGTGCTCTATACTTCATACATTTCAACATTTTTGAGGCTAAATCACCCTCTTAATATAAACTGGAGCATTATAAACATATAGAAGGTGAGCTATCTTGCGCATGGGTCGCGGAACCGGGGGTCTGGGGGCTGCAGCCCCCCCCCCCCCCCCTCCCCCCCCCTCCCCCCCCCCCCTCCCCAATTTTTTGAGTAGACACGTTTCATAAAAACTCGGGAAGAAGGTTCGAAAATTGTCAATAATGAGTGAAATCAAATCAGCCCCCTCCCCCACTTTCAAAAACGCTACGCGGCCCTGTTGCGTAATCATTAATATTTATGGATATATCTCGCTTCATGGGGCTGAATTGCTGTTCAGTGAAAGAAGACATGATTATATTTATGGAAGGTTTATGTCCCCTTTCATTTGAATCATAACTTATACACAATATGTATAGGTGGAATTCCAATCCTACATATTGACAGTGGTCTGATTGAAGAATGAAACAAGGTCCAGCAGATCCCTTTCACGCAATTCTACACTTTTTAAGAGTCAACTGTGAATCTTAATCAAATGACTTAAAGGGGAAGTTCACCCCGAAGATTACTTGAGTTTAAAAAATGCAGAAAAAATAAAGAAAAATATTGGCGAAAGTTTGGACAAAATCCGTTAAAGAATAACGGAGTTATGGACTTTTGAAGTTTTGATTTTGTGACGTCACATGCGAGCAGCTCCTCCATTATGTAATGTGATAAATATTCCATAAAATACAGTTTTCTCAGAAAATTTAGAATATTTTCGTCTGTGCATTTGATATATTGTCAGAAATGTTATTCAATACTAGATTCTGAAAAGAAACAATATTAATTTATCGTGGAACGTAAAAAAAAATGTGAATATATGGAATATTTATTACATGACCAATGGGCAGCTGCTCGCATGTGACGTCACGAATCCAAAACTTTAAATAGTCATAACTCTTTTATTATTTGACCGATCAAACCTTCGCCAATATTTTTCTTTATTTTTTCTGCATTTTTTAAACTCAAGTAATCTTCAGGGTGAACTTTCCTTAATAGCCGCAACTTTAGGGGTGTAATTTGTCCACGGAGGGGTGCATTTCTATCACTTGGCACCTACTGAATGCATGCCCTTACTCACTAGGAAATATAGGTTCAAATCTGCACACTACCCTAAGGGTGCACCAATAAACCTCACTGGATTCAGCTCTCACATACTGCACCCTCGGCGGTTCACATTTGCGCCTCTAAAATTAAATTTTGCACCTTAGTATAGTTAAATGGGGGCAGCGCATAGCATGTTTAACCTTTTAAAGCTCAACTTTGCTCACTATTGTGCTGCTATTGTGCCGCATATGGCAATGATGGGGCGAAATTAAACTTTTATTCCATACTATGTGAGGTTCAATCATTGTTTTAAGTAAAGGGATCCCCGAGTACACTAATGTGGTAAAGTCGTTAAGCATTCATTCGATGAGTTGTTGGTTCAAGGGAGGTATATCAGGAAATGCTACTCAAATTGTAATTTCCGTTTTGAAGCAAGATGTGAATCCTGATGCATGTCGAACATGATTATCTATTGATTGTGGATGGGTACATACAAGGTGCCCTATAAATGCTTCCCTATTATCTTCTGTGTTTGTAGTAATTGTGTACAGGATGATGAAATATAACTGCAAAAGACAGTCATGACACATCATGATCGTAACACGAGGTTCCCTTAATTTGCCTAGTCTCCTGCGGTTATGAAACTGAAAAAATCACCTGTGTTTTTAACTACCGGTATTCTGAATTCTTGGTAATCGGGAAAAATGTTGTAAAACCTGAAATGATTTCTATAAATATCTACCCATTGTCTTCTGGGTATACGGCGATGGAGTGATATGCCTTGGAAACTCTTGAAGAAAATGGTTTTTCATTTTAGTGCAGTGTTCTTAGAATATGTTTAGCGGTCATAAAACATTTCTCAGATCTTGTCCTTTTTCGTTGTCTGATTGTTTTTCGTATGTGCTAGATAGAACAAAGTAGAGAGTTTGAAATAGCAAAAAATATAGTTATATATATATATATATATATATACTATTTGTCAATCAGACATGTTACATGCCCCTGAACTATGATACTGCATGATCGATTTATTCTGATTCACTTTTCAAATATGTCTAGAGTGGCAGATAATATAAAAGCGATTTGAGCTTCTTACCACAAAGTATGAACTGTATGCAGGCTTATTTCAAAACAATCAAAGAACAATATCTATTTCTGCTTTCTCAAAAGTTGCATGATATGCAAATTAAAAAAAAATCGATAAAATGAATCATATCACTTACCCATTGCTGATTGCTTGTGATTATTCCAAAACAATATTTTCCCCGTATATTATGTTATCGGATAACTCCGTCTCTTCAGCAAGCATGGACTTGGCTCATGTAACATAGCCTAAACAACCATCCAAGACGCTATCCGTATCATCCTCGCAAGTAAGCACTTTATAGGATGATGTACAAAATCGCAAGATCTACTGTAGATGAATACCCCCGCGAAAACAGTACTATGGCACTAAACACATCCACGAAGTGTTTACGTTGGATGAGCTATGCTTGGAGAGGGGTGTGAGGCTTAATAACGCATCCGCACGCGATCTACTGCTCGTAGTAGCTCCTAAACGACATGATTAAGTACTTCACTGACGCTCGATATGTTATTTCCTATGACCTGTTTAAAATGCTCTCTCTAGAACCATGGACCAATGTAAGAACGAGTGAACTTAGAAGTTAGATTTATAATCTCCCCGAGTTATGAAGATAGTTATGATTTATTAGTTTTGGGGTCATTGTTCGCATCAGGGTTGATGCAAGTTGAATTTTTTTAAGAGGGCATAGCTTTAAGCTCTTATAAGCAACAAAAAAAGGAAGAGGAAACAAACAAAGAAACAAAGAAACAAAGAAAGAAAGATCTCACATTTTCCAGAAGCGTTCTAAGTTTTCAAACTCAATGGCAAGCTCAAAATATGAGTATTGGCACCCCTGCCCCCTTCCCCATAACGCAGCGCCCTCCATTCATATTCCTCGGAACATTTAAAATCTTCTTTAAGTGATATATGATTCTATGTGAATACTTTGATTTGCAGTCTTCAGTAATATACTATCAACTACATAGAATACAACCACAAAATATGAACACGCATATAATTACACCTTTTGTTAATTATGCTGTCAACTTCGTCATGAAATACATTTATTACTGCTCAAAGTCTGTTCTCATCTACCTAAAATGCCTTTAAGCTGTGTAAAGCATATACCCAGGTCCGTATGTCAATAATCCACAGTATACGCTGATGTGAGGTAGGATTTGTTTACAGGTTTTTTGAAGGGAAAAAAGTACAGGAAGAAGCAATCGCTACCTCTGAACAGGATTCCCAGCTAATTAAGCCATAAGTCATTACTGAGTCAGTGTTATGAATCACAAACAACGTGGATGCTTTTGCCTGTTCATCTGCAGCCAGGCTGTTGTCAACATCCCTTGATAAAAAAAAACAGTAGAAGAGTAGATTGTACTACGCATGCTCCGGTGACAATTATTGCTGCGCGGTCAGTTTTCTAACACTGACCATATTCTTAAGTTTGGACCAAACATTAAAACCCTAACCCTAAACGAACCTAAAAACAATCGCAATCCTAACTTTAACCCTACCTTTGACAATATAAAGCCTGGAACAAAGCGTCGCCTAATAATGTGTCGGATCTCTAGACTTCTTGCATGTCCTACCTCTGACATTCTTTGGCTATCTACACTTGTTGTTAATCTCGAATGAGGTGGCAATTAAGTCAAACAGCCATTGTTTTAATGAGGCAATCAGACATACATATAATTATGCGGAAAGGAAGTGCCATTAAAATGACCGGCCAGCCTGGAGGCAGCAGGTGCGCATGTGTTGCGTCAAGGACACGATCCGTCAATCTCCAATATGCCCATTGTACCTGAGGCGTCACTTTGTTTGGGTTAATACCTATACGCTAATCAACGCAATGTTTGCACTATTAATTTTGCATTCATTTCTTATTAGTGTGTGTGTGTGTGTGTGTGTGTGTGTGTGATGTCCCTCTCACACGGCGCGTCACAGACCACTCTAGTCACTGACGCAGGCCATCGTCAGTAAATGACCACAGATCAGCAGCATAAAAGTGATGAATAAAACATTATTTTCCCATCTGCCTTTGTTTTATAAGCATCCGTGTAAACAATTGGGAATGGAAAGCATGAAAAATAAGATCGACTTGGCTCCCTTCTAAAGCTGATCTATATAATTTTCTAAAGGGAACTACGGTAACCCTTAAAAAAAGTATTTAAAGTGTACCAACCACCTGAAAAAATAATTTGTATACCGCTAGAAAGTATAAAATTAACCTCAAAGAACTTTATCTCGCATTCTATACGTCAACAGTTAGGGAGTATGAAGGAGATAAAGGATAAAATTAAGGCGCTCGCGCGGAACCGAACTCCGAGTTTGGTTCCGCGCGAATCGTTATGTTGGCGAGCGCGTACGGATGCGTCGAGTAGTCTAATCACGAGTCGCTTTTATGCTTATAGAGAGTGTAATTAAACTTGCAATATCTCTTTAAATAAGTAATATTTGAAGCCCATGTTTTGAATATAGTATAAGGGCATGGAACCTCTAACATACAGAGCAAATTTTTTTTGATAATTGGTACCCTTTAAAAAAGGTGATAAAGATAAAAGATAGGGCCTAATCGAAGTTTACTCTTCGATATTTCGATGAGCCGAACAGCAATATATAGATGAATCGTAAGTAAATTCTCTATTCTTCTTTTCATAACAACACAGCTAGACGAGTCGTCAGAATATACCTCTTAGGGAGGAAGTCGCAGTATAAATCATATTTTCGCATAAACGAAATTCGTGTAATGATCGTTAACCAATATGTCTGCTACCTAACATGTCGATGATATTTTGGGTAACCATGAAGACATGTTTATGTGCATTATGTGCATTCTGCAGATACAAATGTCTGGCATTAAAGACAAGGGGTAGATGGGTTATATTGTAGAACTCCAGAATATGCTTATGAATGCAATCCGTATTGTATAGATGATGTTAATTACATCCTAAAGCCTTAAAAGTTCTTTCCAAGAATATTATGAAAAATTGGAGGTATGAATATAGAGAAAATAATTACCATCAGAGTTTAATGGTTTAATAATCTATGAATCTATGCAAATTATACAAAAACATGATCGGTCTATATCATTTTCTGATTTCTTAGGATGTTGCCCCTGCATGTACCTTTAGGCCCAATGAAGAATGTACGATATACCCCTCTCCCTCTCTTTCTCTTTCTCTTTCTCTTTATTTCTTTCCTTCTCTCTCTCTCTTTCTTTTTCTCTCTCTCTCTTTCTTTCTCTCTCTCTCTCTCTCTCTTTCTCTCTCCTCGCGAATTGTTTCCCAGCTTCGTTATGGATCATTATATTGCAGATATTCCGATGACGCAAACTCGTAAGCATGTATTATATACCCCCATCCCCACCCTCCCCCTCCTCCTTCATCCCTCATTTGCAATATTGTCATTGTCATTCTGTGTTATGACAGCCTTTTACACTCTTTCTGGGGAAAGTTTCATTGGATCATTCTCATCGTAATTATTTCCTCGCTGATTTATGCCGTTAAAAAAACATGAATGTTCTATTAAAATGTTATATGACATCATAAAAAAGACATAAGTCACCGGGAAAATTGCCTTGTACGTAAAAGTCGATAGATGTTAAACGAACAATTGAATTAGTTGTTGTTTTTTCAAATAATGCGCTTGTTTTGCATTCTTAATGTATGTTGTTGTTGTTGTTTTTTTTTTTTTTTTATTTATTCAAATGAACCATTTATACAGATTCGGAATTTAAAATGAGTTGAAATCAAAAGGTGGGACCTATACTGATATCTTGATTTTCAGGCTTTTCCTTTCGGGTGGAATGATAATAAATCACTATATTTTTCTCAATAAATTATAGAGCAAAGTTGAAAAAAATTAAATTGCCTAATATCCCTAAGAAATTTACGCTATTATGGGGGGGGGGGCACTCAGGAGTTCCCCCCCCCCCCGAAGAAAAGAAGAAGAAAACTACGTATTTTTATTTTTCTGTGTCCCCTCCACTTTTCTCTGGTATTCAGTTACCTTTCATCATTTTTTTTAAACGTTCTTATTTGCCGAGAGGCACATACCTTAATTCGTATAGTGACCACCTGGTGAGTGTCATATATCAACAGTTCGAGACTCGGGACAGAAACTGATTCATTCAAATATTGAAGAGTTCCATTCATGAAGTGCTGTGCCAAACTGACATACATGTAGGCTATTCCAGGCACAGACAAGTTTCATAAAAGAAAGCAGGAAACACTTGTTTTTGCGTGGAATTCGGTATTTTTCTTTTCAAATTAAAGTTGATACAATCATTTGAAGAGGTTAGAGTTCGGAAGAAGTGCGGGGCTGAAAACGATTTTTTTTTTGTCATGGTTTAATCTCTCCCCCCCCCCCCCCCCCCCCCTCTCTCTCTCTTTCTATCTCTATTTCTCTACCTCTCTCTCTATCTCTCTCTCTCTCCCTAGTCTATATCCATTTGTCTATCTATTTATCTATCTATTTATCTATCTATTTATCTATCTATCCATCTATCCATCTATCTATCTATCTATCTCTCCTTACCTATCATTAAACCCTCCACAATCATGACAATACAAAATGACCAGACAACAACCCTGTCACAAGCTGGCGCTTTATAACCATTTGTTACTGATGAGCAAAGTATACTAACAGGCTTTCATGCTTATGATTCTGTGCGTGTGTGCGTGTTCGTGTTCGTGTTTGTTTGTTTTTCGCTAGCGGCACATTGATAAAAGCTTATTTATGAAAATGGGAATCGTTATCCAGAAGCATGATAATTCAAATGAATTGAATTCGCACTCCTTTCTCCAAACTTTACCAAGATACTACGACTCGGACACACATTCAGATCTGATGACTGTGTTTCAAACAATTGTGTGTGTGTGGGGGGGGGGAACAAACCGTCCTACCATGCCGTGTACTGGGGGTGGGGGGGGGTATTTCGTTCTCATGCATGCACGCAAAGTTACAGAAAGAGAATTTCAAGTTCTTGTTTATTCAGATTTTTTATATTTATATTTTCTATAACATAAAGCAAGCTATCGTAGACTTTATATTGTACGTCAAATAGAATTGATTCCATTTATAATGCAATTGTTTCGTCCGAAAGTAGAATTACAATGCACTTTGACAAGGGGCGCTCTTCATCACACCAGGGGGTGGGCATTCCAGGAGGCTTCTGGGTGAACAAAATTCGAGATATCAGAGTGACAATAATAAGGGCAGGCTATATAGATTTTTGTCTCCATTATACTTCATCTAGGAATTCTAGAATACATTGAAAAATCACGCATTTAACAGATGAGGGCGCTTAGAAATCAATCTCATTCAAAGTGCGTTATTTAGTATGTGCAGATGTGTATGGTGATAGTCTTGTGGGTGGACATCCAAGGCAGACAATATAACCATTCATTTATATTACTGAAAACAATTCAACTCTATAGCATTTCTTGAAGCGAGTCTCAGTAGATGGGGTCTCGTCTCGTGACGTCATATCCTATACGGTATAGGCAGACTTTTTTTTTCTTCTTCTTCATTTGTTATAGTATTGAACCATTGCATTCTACTCAACTTTTTAACAAAAACGATGAAGCTCACTCTTTTCTCTCCTTGCCTCATGTTTATGTCTTTTTCTTCTTCCCTGCTCTCTAAGCCCAAGGGCGGCTCAAGAATTTTGGTTTTAAAAAGGGGATCCAATTCCCCCTCCCCCCCCCCCCCAAAAAAAAAGGGTGGGAGAATCAGCAAAAATGGAGGAATCCAAGTCACCAAATAATTCTAACAAGCCAACAACAAAAAAGAAGGTCAGCAGGCAGTAAAGGGGGTCCAATCGGGCAAAAAAATGGGATTGGGTGTTCACTACACAAAAACCTGTGATAAGCAAACAAACAGGGGATCCGGACCCCGCAAGCCCCCCCCCCCCCCCCCCCCCACCCTGAATCCGCCCTTGCAGCTAGTATTCCACTGGACAGGCCTTCCAAGAAAACCTTATATGAATATGAACGAGATGACCTAAGCCCTTGATCTACAGTGCTTCGTTTTTTCTCTCTCTCTCTTAAAACAAGAGTACAATGTAAGTGTGTTTCTTGGTAGGGATAATACATGGTACACAAATAGATCGGATATACGTTTGATACATAAATCAACACCCTGTAGTATACGGTTCTCTTCAGGCAGCGTGTGAAGAAATCAACGACTTTATTAAATATTTAAACAGGAATGGCTTACAAATGGCCCGTGTCTCAGTAGGCTTATATGTCCCTAGATTTGCCTAGGATATATAGCTGAAAGTGTGTGCTCAAAGACAATGCGGAAATTTTCCTACTTGGGCTAAAATTTTCATAAATTAAGTTAATTTCATTGCATAAGTGATTTCAGATCTCATGGTTTGACATCATTTTTTCCCCATAAAATACACTTTATAGAACATCATTTAAAATTAACGCCTCCATATGTTTTGTTATGAATATGAATAATAGGATAATTTATTAGAACTTACAGCAGAAACTTCTTAAATCATTTTTTAAAAATCCTAATAACCAACGTTGAATTATTTAGTCCATTTATAGCAATTATTTAATCCACGTCTACAATAATTTTCGCTAAAGTTCATACGCGGTTGATTTTGTTTACCCATAAAATAACACTAACAAGACTGTATTGATTAAAAAGGAGCCTGAATGTAAATGTCAAGCGTAAACATAACTTTCATTAAACTCCTCCGCCCAAAGAAACATAATAGAAACGTTTATTATATAAACATGATAGAAATGCCTCTTTATATTCTAAAACAGGTCCTTTGAAGATCCTCATCCAGAGCAGGAAGACTTGTGGAGATTGCACATGCTAAACATAGCTTCTTCGAATCAATCATTTCATGATGGGCTGTAAGATTGAAACACACGTCTTCGTAATTGAAAAACGTGAGGGTAGATCACACAATGAAATATTAAAACAGCAAAGAAGATAGATGCCTCATTAGATTGTGATTGCCAATCCCGTCGAGTTAAGGTTTCAGCATCCATCTATCAGAGATGTTTGATGAAGGTCAGAGATAGGGAGAAAATGGATTTTTCTTGGTGTAACTACAATTTCCAGGGCCACAGCGAGCAATATACAACAGTTTGAGACACTTCCAAATTGCCGAGTCCTCATCACACGATATCAAAATGCCTGCGATTCATAATACCCGATGCACCCAAAGCGTCATTTCCATTGCGTTACTACCTACGCTAATCAAGGAAATGAGGGCGATTAGTGCATGCGTCAGTAGGGGTCTAACTCAACGCCGTGTTTGCACTTTTCATCTTTTCATTTTGCAGTTTTCTGTTTGTGTACGATGTCCTTTGCACATTCTCTCAAAGCAGGGGCGGCGCCAGGGTATTTTGATAGGAAGGGCAAGACGACCTAAAGATGACGTCATATTTTTTCTCCATTAAATAACAGGGGTAATATAGAGTTATATGTTTAAGACCTCTCTTTTTAATACTCCTCTTTCTTCTTTCTTCCTCTTTCTTCCCTTTTCTTCCTCCTTTTCTTCTTTTTTCTTTTTTTTTCTTTCTTTTTTCACTACTTGAAAAATCATAGGGGGGGGCGGTTGCCCCCTCTGCCCCCCCCCCTGTAGCGCCGCCCCTGTCTCAAAGTCCCAAACGCATTTCTACGTCTGAGCTGACTCAGTAAAATGGTGCCTCTTGTTACACGCGAGGTGTCTTTTCGAAGCCCATAATGAAGGCAATTATCACGTGGGTAATGTTTTTTCATGTTTGCATTTTGCATTCACAATTTAGGACGACGTCACTCTCATAATTATGGGGCGTCGAGGAGGTCCCTGACGGCACGGCAGAACTGCGTCAACAAAATGAAGCCCCGTGCCCGGCTTACACAAGACGTCATTTGCTGACGTTAAGACCGCACTCAGTGGCTTGTACGGTGTTTTGCGAGTTATAATTAAAAGAGGGATATCGTTTAAAAAGTGATTGCAAAATGAATAGTGCAAACAATACTTTTAAGGACTGTGTATGGGTCAATTGATTTCACAGGCTCGATTAGTGAAGGTACTGACGTAACTGAAATGACGCCTCGTGTGAACCGCGCTTAAGGCTTTAATAATCTTCTCTAGAAGTATGCTATTCTTGACCTGCATCTCATTGCTGATTGACGACCGTTGTTTTCCTAGTCCAAGCAGCCCTGCAAAATGGTTGTCTCCATGAAGGTTCTGATTTTATGACTGTGATTGTGATTGTGATCCTATCACTATGCACATCAGTATAACTCATCTGCGATCTAATTATCTTCATTAAAATCGATGGGTACAGGTGTTCCTCCAGCACATTCTGCGCGTAGAAAGAAACACCGGGTAATAGTGAATCTCATCTGATTTCAATAATTGATTTGAATGGGTTGGCAGAGGTTCAACCGCTACACCGGGGAACAAAGTAAAATACCTGTAGGCCTGTGTATCAAAGATTGAATCAAACATATCTGGGCAGATGCGGGGCAGAAAACAGGTCTCAAAACTCCTTGACAAAAAAAAAAAAACAAATTAAAGTTTACAGAAATAGAAAGAAAAAAAAACGGGTTGTCATATTTAGGGGGGATTTTTTGGGGGAAAACCTATAGATAAGATCGCCCCTGATGCTCCTTTTATGCCTATCTTGCATTGGGGCCTACAATTATTCGTGCAAACACTGGAATGTGAGTCAAATCTTAAAACATATTTTTCGCCAGACTTATAATCGTCTGTATATTACAACTCCCGTGTATAAGCTTAGAATAGCATGGTGAGAGGGGTACATCCCGATTTGTATTCAACTACACCCTTCTAGTTGTAAATAATCGATAGCGAGTTTCCCTTATCAATCTCAGTAAAATCAACCCACGCACTCTGCATATCTCACTTATCTTGTCTTACTAACTTAATCGGTAAATACTCTGAGGGACTTATCTTTTTCGCCGTAGCGTTCCTATGCATTTTCGAACCTCTCTCTCTCTCTCTCTCTCTCTCATTGATTTTTGAAGACCACATATGGCAATTACAAGTTTTTATAATTATGAGGAATATTGTGATCATGTTCAGTCTTTCGGATACTGAAGAATTTTTACCAAGCCATCTGCATGAAGTCCAGTATGTCAAAATTGGAAATGGGTTTTAAGATAAAAGGGGTGAGGGTCTTTTCATGATAACGTCAACAAGGTTACATTAATTATTTCCATTTCTCATTTGTTTCTTATTCAACTTTCTCAGAAAAAGTGATTTACAATGTAGTAAAAATAATTTTTTTTACTTGGAATGATTAAGAATTCAAATCCTCAAACAATTTGTACGAACATGATCAAGTATACCCAAAGCCAAAATATCGCTCATTTTGCAACATTTCCTTTTTTACCCTTCCCCTCATTTACGCCGCCTGCACACGCCTCATTCAGCAAATCATATCAAGTATGTTATAGTTTCATAGGGGATTATTCAAGCTTTAAAATGATACTCAATACGACCTATATTGTTCTCAATTTAAAGAAATATAATGGATCAAAGTCGAGTTTCCTTACTTTTTGTTCTAGGTATATACTGGGCGTTTAAAAAAAAAAATTTAAAAAAAGGAAACCCAACTTTGGAAAATTCCTGTAAATAGACGATAATTATGTTTTCCGGCAATGAAAGTCATATATTTTCTAAAAGAATGATTATTACGCTATCCAATGATACCTTGGTTAGGTCTTCAAAAAAATTTAAATTCCACTTGGTTCACTTTCTTGTAAAACACAATA